>QWTY01004261.1:0-28414 GCA_008033365.1 Pseudorectes ferrugineus
GGTGCGGCTCCGCTCGGCTCGGCTCGGTTCAGCTCGGCTTGGCTCGGCTCTGTTCGGCTCATCTCTGCCGCGCTCGGCTCGGCTCATCTCGGCTCGGCCCGGCTCGGTTCATCTCGGCTCGGCTCGGTTCATCTCGGCTCATCTCTGCTCCGCTCGGCTCGGTTCATCTCGGCTCGGCCCGGCCCGGCCATGGTGGAGCGCTCGGACGAGGCGCCGCTGCTGTTCTGGGCCGAGGGCCCCGCCGTGTCGGCGCCGCCGCCCGCGGCCGAGCCGGGCAGCAGCGGCAGCGGCGGGCGGCGGCTCGGCGGCGGCTGGAGCGCGGCTCCGTGGGACGGCGAGGGGCCGGCGGAGGCGGCGGGGCCGCCGCGGGCGGAGGCGGAGGAGGACCAGATCGTGGCCGTCTTCGTGGTCACCTTCGACCCCCGCACGGGTGAGCGGCGCCGGGGGCGGGCGGGCCGGGGCGCGGGGGCCGGGCCTGGGGCCCCCGGTGCCGCTGGAGTAAGATGGATGCGGCCGGGACTGGGCATCCCCTGGGGACCGCTCCCCCCGCATCCCGCCCCCCAGGGACCGCTCCTCCCGCCGCGCTGGGGCAGCGTCGCCGGACCCAGTGGAGAGCGGCCGGCGGGAGCCGCGCCGCCCTCTGCCCCCACGGGGGACCGCGGCTCCTCCGTACGGCTGCCGGTGTCGGGACCGGGGGCCGTGGGATTTGCCGAAAACGGAGCACAAGGGGGATTGTGTTTGGTCTCCATCCCGCCGAGAAGAAGTTCTGGCGGGAGGAAGGCGCCGCGTCTGGTGCCGCTCCGAGGAGAGGGACGGGTGTATCTCTTCCCCACAGCGGGTCACGGCACAGGGAGTTTGTGGACGGCGCTGGGGCATCCCCTGTGCCCCGCACAGATTTAGGCCGAGCCTCTGCCCAGCGCTGCCTGGAGGGCACCAACCTGTTAGCAGCATCTTGAGAGCATCCTTCTGTCTCCGTGGAGTGGCGCAGACCTGCCCGCAGCTATCGGTGATGGATGGCGCTTGTGGCAGGCGTAAATCCGGCAGGCTCGCAGGGCATGATCACCAGCAGCAGCAGCAGCAGCAGCAGCAGCTCGGCTGCGTATTTCTTGGTGACTAGTGTGTTTAGAGGCTGGCCTCTGGTGGGATCTGTGGGACTTAGTGTTTTGAAGGAGTGCTGTGATCCAGGAGGGCAGAGGAGAGGGGCAAGGGAGTGTATTTTCCACTTCTCACTGCCATTTCCATCTCTCTCAGTGCTGTTGGACTGTGGTGTTGTATCACAATTGACAGAGGTTATTAATTTCAAACCTGTAAATCAGCATTGCAGAAAAGGTCTTAACTTTGTTTTCCTAGTCCTGCTGCTCCCACAGTATCCACAAAACAGGATGTTAGGACACAGATATGAAGTTAGCACCCACCTTGCACTTGTGAACGCAGGTACTACTGTGCATAGGGGTCTGATGTCCTGAGACACATTGTTGGGTCTTTTGGCTGCCAGGCACCAACCTGGGGTTCAAAGGCAAGGGAGAGAGATGCAGGAGCCCATTTGCATCCAGATGTGAGAGTGAGCTTCTCTTTCTTCTCTAGACAGGCACTTCCTTAGCAAATCCATAGCAAAAGTACCAGAGACTGGAAAGGGGTCTGTAAAGCACAGTGAGGTTGGTTCTTCAGTGGGAGGGGAACGTAACTGACATCCTGCTCACAAGAGGGCCTTGGTAGTGAAGACTGAACGCCGGTCTTGAACTGAAAATCCTAAGGAAGTAGTGAAGAGGATGTCACCCCTGGTGTGATGTGCTGTCAGCAATGCCCACTGTCAGACAGCTTGGCTGCTCTGTCCCAAAACACCTAAGGGCTTTTGAGAAGTTACCCTTTTGTACTGCACCAGAGACAAGTGTCAGTCTAGAGGTCAGAGGCTCTTCACTCATAAAAATCTGAAATGAGATTGGATGTCATCTTTCCACCAGGAGATGGAAAATGGAGGTGTTTCTCCTAAGTATCCAAAACATGAGAGAGTCTGGATGACTGCAGCAACAGCAGGTTGTCTTTCAATCCGACAGCATATGCCTTCTATGAAATGGTGAGATTTTCTTAGTTGGCAGAAAGCTGAGCTTTCTCAGGAGTTTTTCTGAACCAGCTGTTGCTTTGAATGAAGTCCAGGGAAAGTTGGGCAACAGCTCTTCTCACATGTGATGTGCAGTTAATGCTGGGTGTCACCAGCCTTGGAGTAGTCTGTCAAGTCCAGGAAGATTCAGCCTCCTGCTGCTACCCCACATGGATGATGAATGTAAGGAGCATGATAGGACTGTGAGCAATGTACCAACAAATGTCAGCTTTACAGCTGGGGAGCAAAGTACCCTACAGAGGATGTGGACTTGGAAAAAGATCATGAAGTTGCAGTGGTGTGAACTTGCTAGGGTCAAAAAGAGAATATGGGAATTACTGGTCAACCACATCAGGTGGTGTGAAGGACTTCTGTAATGTTTGTAAGGGTATCTGGTCCTTCTGTATGACTTAAAGGAAATCATCCAGTTAGTGTCTGAGCTGGAAACCTGCTTGATCCTGCCCAGGAAAAGCACAGCAGACCTCTTTTGGCAGCTTGCTGAGGCATAGGAACAGCCAAATTTCCGGTGGTAGCTGTGGAGGTGGTTATGCCAGGTAGTGTCTGTCCAGCTACAGGCAAGCAGGTGGGCAAGAGAGGTTTTACTGCAGAAGGATGAAGTGGTGGCTATGCTAATAAAGAACGTAACAGCTTCCCTCCTAAATTTAGAAGGGCTTGAAGCAGACGAGCTCAGTGTATAACAGTTGCATGTGATGAGTTTCCAAAGGTAGGTTATGGGGTTGCCAGGTCACTGTTACAGTTCCGGTGTCCCTGTAACTATCAGTGCTCATGTGAGTGACTGATGTAAGAGCCAGAGGCAGCTTCTGCATCAGTGGTGCTATCCTCACCTCCAGCATGGTGAACCGTGTGGCACTTGAGAAGGAGCTCTCTTCACTGCTGTAGTGGGGGAGCTGATAGCAGTCACCTTTGTGGAGGTCCCACACAGTCTGTTAGCTTAAAGGGTCTGTAAGTAATGGAGAGAGACAAGGAGGGAAGAGAGGGAAGTAAGGTGTTTTGCACCAGTGAACATGCAAATATTCTGTTTTTCTGTCCCACATTTCTTCCATGCAGGAAACAGAGCGAGTGTGATGTTTAGGTTACACTCTCTTATCCTGTCCCGGCACAACATGGTGGCATTGCACAGCTGGGGACCCTAAAGCCCTTGGGAAACATCTAATAGTGAGGAGGGCCAGGTGATGACCCACAAATGCTGGTGCCAATATCTTCTTTGTGAGGATGTGGAAATCCAGTGGAAAGAAAATACAAAGGAAGGAGGAAGAACATCCTTAACTTTGAACACTAGAAAATGAGTACTGGCTCAGACCTGACCCGAAGGTGCGAGACAGCTTCCAGGAGATCAGATCTGCAGATCTGACTCTCAAGAAAATCACTAGCCTGCTCACTAATGCTGGGTGACTCTCACTTGGGAAAGTTTCCTGTGCACACGAGAGCTGCTTTCTCCATGGGGAAGGGCAATGCTTCCTGTTTTTCTACAACACTGCTCCCTCCTCCCTCCTGTAGTTTCTCGGGCAGGCTGGCAGCCGTATTGCATCTGGGTGAAGTCTCTCCTTTGTTTGCTCTCCTGTTTCGCCAGACTGACTTTCCTACTTTATCTCCGCGTTTGTTCTCCGACTGCCACGTCGCTCATGTGTTCATAGGGCAAGGTGGCGTGAGGAACAGCCAGGAGCACAGGTGCAGTTTGCTCCTGACAGATCCCAGAAAAAAAAAATAGCTACACGATAGGTGAACCTGTTTTGAGGTCACATGTAGTGTGAAGATCTGTTTCAAGGCATCCTTTCCTTATTGCTTCTACAGAACAGGCATTGTTTAAGCCATGTCCACTTCAGCACCTCTGCAGTGGATGTGACACCTGACAGTGTTTGTGAGTAAACTGAACAAAGCCAGTTTTCTTTTGCCCTTGATGGCACTCTTGCAAATCAATCTGTTAATCTATAGGTAATGACCAATAAGGGATCCTCTGTGGGACAAGGCTTAAAAGCACATCTGGCCTTAACCACAATTTCGTGGTTATGAGGCAACAGTCTCAAGAGTTGACTTCCTCACTCTTTCAAGGAAGGGTCTTGTGCCTTTAAAAAGCAAACCAAACAGGCACACACAAACCCCAAACAACAAAAGCCACCATCTATATATAATCTGCAAGCCCTCCAGGGGAGCGCGCGGGCTGCTATGATGTCACTGGCTCTCTCTGCCAGCCTTTCACACGCCTCAGAGGCCAAGGCGCTGCACAGCAGAGCTCTGTGGTTTCGCGTGTGACTGCACAGGGCTGTGCTCGGGGTCACGAGGCTGCCGCTGCTCCCCAGCCAGCCCAGCTCTGTGGGAGAGGTCTGCTTGTGCGCTGCAAGTGGGCAGTTGGATGCAAAACTTCTCCTGTTGCCATGCCTAACGCTGTTGGTTTTTTTGAAGTCCTTGCCAGGCAGGGCTGGGGGAGGTCTACTGAATACAGCATCTATGTGAGAAGAAAAATAGCCTATTTAAATGTCAGTAGCTAAGCCCTATTCCTGTGCAGGCATATACTTGTGCAGTATGAGTAATGAGACAAAAGACAGGCTTCAGAAATGAGGCTTCAGATTTAAATATCTCCAAGAGTCTTGGCTGAGTGTAAGGCCCTTCCAAATGTACGCTGTCTGTGCAAGCACAGCTGGGATGCTCACCCCAAAGGGCAGCGAAAGGAGTGAACCAGTAGAAAGCATCTTTGTGCTGCATCTGCCATTGCATTATCCTCAAAAATGTTTTTTGTCTTGTTTTTAAAACTAAGCCACATGACTTCAAATGCTGTGGGCAAACTGACAGAGAACGGAAACTCAGTGGGTAAATCTGGAGCACATCTCAGTGCAGTGGGAATGTCCAGGTGAGCAGGTTGGGCTCTGGAGTGCTGGCATGGGAAAGCATGAGAAGTCACCCCTTTTTTTGTCCATGGTAAACTTGTTGGACTTGATTTGTTTTAGGGACATTTTGTGACTTCTCTGATATCATCTGTTCCAGGATCAGGCTCCTCAGGTGGCCTTTTCCCCTGAACAACTGCATGCTTTCTGGCTGGGTTGGCAGGTGACAGATGTTTGCTGATCTTGATCTAGCTTGTAATTTATGTACTTTTTTGTTGGTTATTCTAGCATACACAGACACATAGCAGTACCTGGATCACCTCAGCCTCCATATGAAGCCTCAGCTAACTCCTTCTATCCTAAAGAAAATAGGAGAGATTTCAGAAAAAAAGTGAGGACTTGGATGATGGCTTAGGGGTTTCTGTTTGACTAGGCCTGGCACGCACAGGCAAAGGACAATATTGGTGGTGGTGTGAGCTATCCCAGAAACTCAACCTAAAGAGCAACAGTCTGTCCTTTGGTTCTTTCTATATGGGATGGATACTCATGTAGACCAAAGCTTATCCCACTGTCAGGTGAAATCGTAGCTGCTCTGTGATTAAGCTTATCAAGTATAAACCCACAAAATAGTACTAGCTTCAGAAGTGGCCCCAAATGTCCTGCAGCATCTGTGGGTCGTGCTACAACAAGTAACATTTGCAAGAGATGTGTGGAGCATTGTGTGTCACCTACTGTCTGTGACAATTTAGGAGTTCAGGAGTTGTGTTAGGGCACTGTTACAGGTATCCCAATGTTAGAAAAGCAACAACTTGCTGTTGATGATGTGTGCATTTTAGAAACAAGTACTGTATTCAAGCTTACCCAAATTAATTTACTTCTCTGCAGGCAACATGGTGGAATGGTGTTTACCCCAAGACATAGATTTGGAAGGTGTGGAATTCAAATCCATGGCAAGTGGGTCCCACAAAATCCAGTCAGATTTCATGTGAGTACATCTGAGCTATATTACTTTTTCCTTTCTTAGTGCATCTACACCACCAGCTCTTACTTCAGAACATGCAAGAAAAATACCATCTAGGAAGCTATGGTCCTGCAGAAACCTGCTTGCTAAACTGTTTCTAGCTGAGCCAAAGATACTTTTCAGACACTTTCAGTATCATATTGAGTACCAGCTAGCTGCAGGGATCTGCTGTATGACTGCTCTGCCTGTGGAGGCCAACTGGTGAGGGGGGCAGGCCAGCTTCTCACTGGTGTGCAAATCTTAATGTGTACTGGGCCAATGATCTGCACTGCCACTACTGGGACTGTCAACAGAGGTGTAGGGTGAAGGGGAAGGAATAGCAGAACTGAAATGGGAAGGATTTTGCAGGAACAGGACTTCAAAAAATGTTCTTAACTCTGCCAGGGCTTTTGGTTCCTTTAAATGTTGTTATAAACAGCTCTTGCTCACTTTCTTCTTTGCTAGCTCCTTCAGTGGAAACACGTAAGAGAGAAATTTTCTGCATTCTGCTAACCCAATGTTGCAATGCAGCAATGTTTTGCAATGAACTGCAGTGTCACAATTCCTTTTGGTCAGGAATAACAGTTACTTTCTTAAAGGCATGTGAACTGAACCCTTGCAGTCAATCGGAGTGTGCTTCAACGTGCTGGCACCCAAAATATGACCAGGTAGCTGGGCCGTACTCAGAACTGCATTCACTGCAGGCTTCTTCCTTGGAGGAAGGGCTGTGCACTGACTGAATCGTGCATTCTGTTGGTCTTCCTTCCAAGTTATTCATTTACTTGCATTCCTTACTGGCCTGTGACATGGCTGGTAGGTGCTTTAGTAGGAACTCTTGCTGCTAATATTCTGTCTTGTTTGTGAGAAGACTGGGGCACCCAAGGCCTGTCCTCAGCCCTTCAGCTAGCAGGGTGGGATTTCAGGGAGTTCCTTACAGAAGAAACTATGTTCCCAAATGAGTATTTTTAGCACTCAGTTACCTTTCTTTCTTCTTCTTTCCTCTTTTTAACGTTAACCCTTCTGTCAAACCTTTGTCTCCAGTTATTTCCGGAAAGGGCTCTGTTTTGGCCTGGCCTGCTTTGCCAACATGCCTGTGGAGAGCGAGTTAGAGCGCGGTGCCCGCATGAAGTCCGTGGGCATCCTCTCCCCTTCCTACACCCTGCTGTATAGGTACATGCACTTCCTGGAGAACCAGGTCAGGTAAGTTCCCTTGGGAATGAGACTGGCAATTCCCCACCTGGGAGAGGTAATGTTGCTTCTATGGAGAGCAGTTTTAGGCAAGTGAGAATTCAGTGACAATGCTCTGCTGTGATTTCCTTGACTGGCTATTTCTCCAGAAAGTGTTACAGGTTCACAATGTGAAGGAGACAAGGAACTGATTAGCAGCAGTCTGTTCCTTCCTAACAGGCTAGTCAAATGCTACCCAAACCCTACTTACTGTATGCAGACATAAGTATCACAGGGAGAGTTGAGAGAACAAGAAGTTCCTCTTTTCTCCTTCTGAAAACCATTTTACTAGAGGCTTACAAAAGGCTTCTAATTGTGTAATGGTGATCGTGGCTAGCTGTGTGCTTCAGCTGTGTTGAGTGGATCTAGCAGGGAAAATGGTGATGGTAGAAAAGAAAACTGTTCCTACCTGAGTATATTTCAAACAGGGATCAGTGCAATGCACACCCCACCTCGCTGCCTGTGTCAGTCCTGTGCATATTCCCTGGCTGCACTGAGAGCTGCTGGTGGTCCTGATGCTTCTTCAGTCCCCCTGGATGAGTCTGTGCAACTGAGGCACCCAGGATCCCTTTTAGCTGGGAGAGCAGATGTTTGCTGGGGGCAGGGCACTAAACAAATAGTCTGGAGACACTACAGATCTCCTCTTTTTTTCCTTTCTTTTCCAGACACCAGCTGGAGATGCCAGGGCACTACTCCCATCTAGAGGCATTCTATGATGACAAGAAAGGAGTTCTCCCTGATAGCAAGGGCACCCCCAGCTCTCAGCAACCTGTCCACTGGCTGCCTTCCATCCACAGATATATGTACCCAGAGATGAAGGTGAGGCAGGTGCCTGAGGCCTGCAGGAATGGGCAGAGGGCTGCTGCTCCTTGCTGGTGCCTCATACTCCTTTATGTAAGCAGTCACTCCCGCGCTTTGTAGGCTGCTTTAGAGAAGATTTTGTTACTTGGACTGTTGCAAGCTGTGTGCTGGTCTTGCTCCCACATTTAGACTTAGCATCTGTGCATGTGTCCCTGTTTCACCTCTGAGCTGTTTTCTTCCCTTTCGCTCCACCTGCAGATCACACACCCTGCTGGCTGTATGTCTCAGTTCATCAAATTCTTCGGTGAGCAGATCCTCGTCCTCTGGAAGTTTGCCCTGCTGCGCAAGCGCATACTGATATTTTCACCGCCCCCAGTTGGAGTTGTCTGCTATAGAGGTATGTTTCCAGGGACACTGCAGAGCTCTGATCTAGTAGGCTGAAGAATTGCAGAAATGCCTGCGAGTACTGAGGGGACAGACGTCATGCAGGTCTTCAAAATCCATTGTGACCATTCCCCGTGAAGATACCGCTCAGTCTGCATTTACACATTTCCTACCAAATGCTTTTCTTGAGGCCTCGTGAGTAAGGACACATCTGGCACTGTCAAACTCAGTTCCTGTCAGCACAGGACAATAAGAGCACTGACTGAATTTGTGGATTCTAGAATGTGGGATTCCTATGGGAGAACTGATTATTTCCTATGCAAAACAGGATGTCATCACTTGAGAAGTTCTGGCGTTCAAGGGCATTTCAGAGCTCTGACCATTGTTTGCAAAGAGGCGTGTGGGAGAACTGGGCAAGTGGGGTTCAGAGTGCCCTTGAGGAAAACCAAAAGCATCTCAGGATGTACTTCTCTTGTCCACAGTGTATTGCTGCTGTTGCCTTGCAAATGTTTCTCTGCCTGGTCTTGGAGGAACTGTCCCAGAGTCCAAACCATTCTTCTATGTGAATGTGGCAGACATAGAAATGCTGGAGACAGAAGTATCATACGTGGCCTGTAAGTATGATGGATTAGGCATGATGTTTTTAGCTTCAGGCTGCAAAATGTCTCGAGACACCAGACTGTGGAATAGAACTGATGAGAAATGGGTTGTGCATGGAATGACTAACTATGAAAGCAGGAGAGAACAGTTGGTCTGCTGGGAAAGCAACATGCTGCTCTGAAAATCTTCTCTGATTTTGGCAGGTACAACAGAAAAGATCTTTGAGCAGAAACGGGATCTCTATGATGTCTATGTGGACAACCAGAACGTGAAGACGCATCATGAGCATCTGCAACCACTCCTGAAAATTAACAATGCTGACAAGGAGAAGTACCGACGGCTCAATGACCAAAGGTAATCACAGACATCCGGGTGGTCCTGATAGGAGATGTGGGATAAAGAGAACACTGCTCCTTTGTACTTTCCTCCTTGTAGTATTTTCAAAATATCCCACTGGTTGGTTCAGCTCATCTCTTGAAGATTCTTGTCCTCTCATAATGCTTTGAGGTTCACAGTAGGTCTGTGCAATTAACCTGTCTCCCTTCTCTCAGGCAGATGTTAATGTATTCTCAAGAAGTGGGTGAGGATTGCAGCTCCTGTGAAGAGGACCTTTTCATCTTGTGAGTGGCTACCTCTAATACTTAGTTGGACACTGTTAGTTTTAGGGAGCTTCTTGCACTGATTTCGTGTTGCACTGGTTTGGCATATTATGAAATGTCATGTTTGACATAATTCCATAGTCAGCTTTCTTCCCCTAGGGTTCAAAAAACAGACTGGCTCTTCCTCTTCAGATCATCTTCCTTTCATTTTGAGAAGCCAAAATGTAGTATCCACTGGGGTCTCTTATGTGCCAGGAGGGAGAAGTGAATTTTAAAAACACAGTTAGAGATGTAAGAATGCCCTCCCATTTTTGAAAACAAAAGCACTATAGGATTTTTCTTGCCAGAACATTCGGCTCTGGAAAGGACAATGTTCATGGGAAGCAGGCACTGTACCATGCTGGGGGTGGTACATTGTGGAGATAAGACCTGCATGTGAAGGACTGGCCCACTGATGTGGCTGACTTCATACTCGGCAAACAGAGGAACCAGAACTGGATGTAGAGTGGGAGGTACAGAATTAGATAAAAACCACATGTCTACCACCTCTGAAGCCCTTCACTTCCTGTTGCTATTCACACTCTGCAGCAGGTGAGAAGTAATGGGATGAAACTGTGTGAAGGGCTGTCGGGACAGAACTGATTGTTGAGCTTCACAGGCGTAGCCAGAGCTCTTTCTGAATAGCTTTGCATGTTTCTAGGAAAGCAACAGGTGAGAAGTAGCTCTCACTGGTGTGTTCTGCACCAGCAATGGAGAATTTATTTACCCACTGGCTTATCAGATGGGTGACAACACTGTTCCCTCCTTTACGTTACGGGAGCTGTAGGTGTGATGTACCTGCCTGGTGACCACAGAGGACACTTCAGCTGATAATGTGGCGGCTTCTGAGGGAAATGCCTCCCACAGATGGGAGCACCACTGTCAATTAAAAGTTACTGCTTTATCTTTGTTTATTCTGGGCCATCCATAGAGCAAATGGAAAAGTACTACAGCGTCACCTAAAAAGGATCTCTGGTTAAAGGGGGTTAAATGCAGTTCTGGGTCTCTGCTGCCAATTTGGTAAATACACTGTCTTTTTGGAGGTACAATGCTATTGCTTTTGCTGACTTTACCCTACAGGTTTTTCATGGAGCAGAACAACCGCATATTCCAGACGCTGATGGAGGTGTCAGCCAGCCAGGACAAGACACTGACAGCTGACCATGCACGAGGCATGGGCCTGGATCCCCAAGGGGATCGAAGTTTCCTTATGGACCTCCTGGAAGTGTATGGCATTGATGTTATGCTAGTCATTGACAACCCCTGCTGCACTTAAACCAAGGGCAAGAGAGGTGGGGAGCAAAGATCACTTTTTAAAGACTACCTGACATTGCTTAGGAGGATCACTGGAACTCACCACAGCCACAGTTATTTAATAACTTTGTAAGGAGAGTATTTATAATTTTAAAACAAAATATGATTTTATTTTCTCACACTCAACTTCCCAGTGAGGACCTGCTCTAGGGTTCCTTTTGGTTTTGTCTCCCTTTCCCTTTCATTTGTGTTTTTTTGTTTTGTCTAGCTAGGACCAGTGGCACCTTTGCACCAAACCTCACTGTTGCCAGTGATAGCTAGGTTTTGGCCTGGCCTGGATACCTGAGGGCTGAAGACTTCAGGAAAGCACTTTGTTTGATGACAACCAATGTGAAATGCTGTAGCTGAGCTTTCAGACTTGGCTGGAAAATCCTATTATGAACTCCCCCTTCCACTTGGGGACTGAAGAGGGCTTCAGCACAAGCTGTTAATGGCCCAGTCTCATAAATATGTCCTACCAGGTTTATTGGTGGGGACAGTTAAACCAATGATAAGAACCAGGACTCCTTTAAACACTCCTCATCCAACTTTAAGCTGAATTGGAGTAAAGCCACCCTTCCTTGTAAATGGCAGAGGCAAGTTTGGGATCGGGGACACTACAGAATCTTATGACTTTGCTTACTGGAGCAGCACGGTTTCACTTCCAGCATCTGAGGTGGTCTCAGCTGGCAGAGACTGCACGTACCTGTGTCACAGCTGGAGAAGAGCACCCTCTCTCCTCAATCCATCCCACCACTTCCTCTGGTTTTTAGTTGCATCACACCTGCTGCTTTGGTTTAAAATCTTCCAACCAGCAAGATGGTCTCCCATTTAACAGGGACCAACACCACTGAGCCACTTTGCAGTCACTTTGTTCTCCAGCCTCAGCTTGGATGGTGCTGGGCTGGATAGGGTAGAATGGGTATGCTTTAACCAATGTCACTAGCCCTTCCTTTGTAGCTGATGGGACTTGTTGCTCCTTTGCTTTAACACTCTCTGCTAATCCTCCTTTTGTTGAGCCTTCAGCACTGCCTGCTGCTCTCCCTGGCTTTCCGTGTGAGACAGAGAACAGACCTTTCAGCTGGAACAACTGAAGTTTACAGGAGGTTTCCTTGGAGTTTGGTGTTCTTAACTGGCACAGCTGCTAGGAGCAATGTTTAAAAGCAAGTCTTTCTTTCTTTTTTCCTGGGCAGAGCTGTAGAACTAGATGAAACATGTTTTCTTAGGCTGTGGAAAGAACAGGATTCAGTTCATGAAGGACCAGTCATTACCTCCAGGAAGGGTATCCCAATAAAGAGTAATCCCTTTGCCATGCAAAATCTAAGAATGTACTGTGGGTTCTAGGTGTGACATACTGCTTTGCCCCAAATCCTTCAGCCAGTAGCAATATCAGCTTTAAGCTAACTGTTCTTCCTGAACTGTGGCTATAGCTAATTAGTTGCTACTGCTATCATTATAGATTCCAGCACCCTTGGAGGCTTTCTGTGCACTGAGGGAATGCAAACTGTAGCTGATGTATCCATTTGTCCTAGCATTTTATAGGATAAGACAGAGCCTGAACCACCAAAGTCTTGCTCACTTTAAAGCAAGCAAGCACCTTTTTGAAACAGGTGAAGCAAATGTTCTCCAAGTATACCTTCTGTGGATTGTCTCCCTCAGGAAAGGAGGCTGGCATGTCCTGTATTTCCTTGAAGGCTGTCTGCAGCAAAGGGGTAGTTTTGCTTGCTGTGGATACAGTTTTAGTGAGGTGTGGTATCAGGGGCCTCACAAGGCTTATTGCACAGTTCATTGGTATGAGCTTCAACATATTATGTTCCTGCAATTTGCCTGTCTCTGAGCAGTCACTCCCCTGGCTGCTTTTTCAAGGCTTTGGATGTTTTTGTACAGAAGAAAATACGCTGCTGTTTGTACTGTCAATTGCTCTCAACTGTAACATCATCATCCTTAGAAGGTTGGGGAAAAAAATGTAGGAAGAGGTAAAAACAGCTGAGTATCATTTAGTGGAAAGACCAGTCTCTTTTCCTTAAGAAATGGCTTTGTTTTTAAGTTGAGACCTGAAGTATAAAAGTGGCCCACAATCTCCACACTTTTTTTCCTCTAACTTCCACTGTAGTTTTAACGTGCTGTCTGCAGTGACGATCCCTGAGGAAGTACAGCTGCCCTTGTATTGCTGGCACTTCTTCAGATACCAAAAAGAAAAAAACCAGAACTGAAACTAGTCTCTAGCAATTTTTCCTCTCACTTTCTTGAAGGTTTGCTACATAGTTTAGTGGTCAGTTGTTAATGACTTTCTATTCTCTTTGTCAGTAGTTCTTTTGCTAAACTGAACAGAAACAAACCTTTGGTGTTGAAATTTTACAGTCACTGCAGTCAGAGGCTTTCTAACACCCTGCATTAGAGCACTGTTGTTTACAAGCTGTTGGAACATAAGGTCCAGTAGACAGCACTGCCAGAGCCCACCAAGCAGAAGCTCCTGAAATTACTATTTGACATTTATTAAATCTCTACTTTACAGAAATTAGGTCCTCAGTTGTTAGCAGTAATATGGGTGCAGAAGCATCAAAGCAAGCAGATTAGTGTAGAAGTAGCATCCATGTGCTACATCCAGTTGGATGGCTGCAGCCTATTTTGTTCTTCCTTGTAATTTTGCTTCTCTACCAAGTCTCTCTTGGCAGGCAACTGCTACAAAAGTCAGGAAGTTGTCCAACAGAAAACAGAACAAGAAGACTTTTCTCTCCTAACCCTTCCTTATTTGATTAGCTGCAAAAGTGCTTTCACCTGCACTCACTTGAGCAAAGTCCTCAAGAAATGGGTAATGGATACATAATAGAAACAAATTGTTATAGCTTGGGACATGAAGGACTGTTCTGTGGAACCAGCTTAACTGAGTCTTATCTTTCCAGGAGATAACGTAATTCAAGGTAAAACAGTTAGGTGCAGACATTCAAAATCCCCTCCTGGGCACTCAATAGGTGCTTTGTTGCGTAGTAGCAGCTGGAACACAGCTACTGGGTGTGTTTTGAATCAGGAGGAAAGTGTGGCATAAGACAGGATATTGCTGATTACTCTTCTCCCTTTGAAGTACTTTGCCTTTACAGTGGTGCCTTCAGTTTCCTGGGTGTAATGCCTGCGGTCACTTGCTGTGATCAGAGCCCAGGTTTGCATGGTGGTTACAGTAACCAGGTCTATCCTGTGCCCAGTGTGCTCTCCAAAACTCGAATCATTGGATAGCCATTGCAGGTTCTCAGCTGGTACCTGCTTGACTTTAACCAGGAGAACAAGAGCTTCATAACTGCATCTTAACTCAAGCTGCACTAGAAATGTATAATCAAGCAATGAATTTTTACTACTTGTACTATCTGCATTGAAGGGTAGAGCTTGTGAGAGACATAAAAGCTAGGTTTTCAATCTGAACAAGCAACGCCATGCCAGACATTTAAATCACCCAAAAGTCTTCTCACTGCAAGGTTAGGCCAAGCTGCATAGAGCCAAGTACAACAAAGAACTATAATGGATACTAGGAGAAAGGCACTTTATGGAATCAGAATTCAGATTTGTCTTGCAGACATGCTACTACCTTCTTTTCTAGCATACATGAAGTACTTATTGCAGTGTATCCTACAGCCAATGGTCATGACTGTCATAGGAGGTGAGCTTGCCTGTCCACCATCCTTAGGGGCAGAAGAAAGTTCCATCACCTTTTCAAGAGGAAGTAGCTCCCTGTACAGGTTATTCAGTAAAGCAGGGTTATGGTGACACCCCATTTGCACTGTCAGTGTGCAAAAAGCTGGGAGTAGCTGTGGCCCTCCTGGCCACAGACTATGCAAGGGACGGGCATGCTTCGCTCTGGGAGGTGGAAAGACAGTGGCTTCTGGAACAGCAGGGCAAGAGCACTCTATCCTAAAGCAAAACTCTAGGTAAAAAGCATGCACACTAACCCAAACTCTCATCCTAGCCATTACTTCTAAGTTAGTTGCTGTCTTCTTCCCACCTTCCCAAAACCAGTGGTGTAGTGATTATAGGAAAAGACAACATAAATGTCTTTTACAAAGGACTGGAATGTATTGACTTAACAGTGTGATCTGTCTAAAACAGAGGGTACTAAATGCCCGTGAACCAGGATTTTAGATCTTGGTTAATGCAACATGCCATTCAAATGGGAATGTTTAAATGTGGTCAAAATAAACAGGTGCCTTGAGCTGGTCCATCATTAGGTTGTTATCCTTCCTTTTTATTTATGTTACAGTATTTTAAGCCCTTCTAGAATGGACTGTAAGCTGAAGCCAGGATAAGTGTTTTCCTAAGTGGGACCTAGGATTCTACTCCTCCTTCCTGTCTTGGAGTTTGTACAAAGAAAGTTTTTTGTGTTGCTGTCAGACAGAAACATGAGAACTGAGTCCTTTCCTCAACACTGTAGATAGTGGGTTCAACCCCTGCCTATTTTACGTAGTGTCTATCTCACACTTCCCCTCTGTTGCAATTCAGAGGTCTAGAATTACCCTATACTGGAAGAACTCTGAACTGCAAAGGAAGGAGAAAAATTACTTGAATGGTATTTATACAAGCTACTCAACTTATGCTGATATGAATATTTAAATACCAGCCTGTGTCTCAGATGATCCTTGGTACTTTACCATCAGAACAGCATCAGTGATACCAATTCTGAAGGGATCTCTTGGTTACCCTCAAGCAAGGAATCACATTGCAATGGGAGCTATGGAAGAGAACTAGTGATTTTTCCTGTAAAATGGTACAGATGAGCAAGGAGCCAGTTCTCACCATCTCACCCCTTGCAGGAGGCTGGTGGTAATTCTAACAGCTCTGATGTTGTTTGCATCTTGCAGATGTGTGGTAGCTCCCATAGGCCTGTGGCTCTGTAGAGAAACTGCTTACTAAAAACATGGGTATTTTTTAATACAATTAAAGCTTACCTTTTTGAAATGGCTGCTGCCTTGTCTTTCCTGCCACTGGAGAAAAAACACATTGCTGATTTTATTACAGAGACATCAACTTGAGGAAAACTCCAGTGGTGAGAACTGTCCTTGACTCTGAATGAGCCAGGGGCTGCCACGCAATGTCCCAGGTGTCTCTGTGGCAAGCAAAAAGAGCAGAGCACAGCCACCATGTTCCTTGGAGTGACCCAGGGCTCCACTGAGCACTCTTAAATGCTGCAAACCAAAAGACAGCACAAACCAGGTCCTATCACCAGCAAAACTATTAAAAGGAACTAGCAGGCTTCTACCCCCTTCAGTCTCAGTCAAGAGTTACAGAACAGTTAGGGCTGGAAGACACTTTAAAGATCACCTAGCTGAGGTAATTTGTCTCTCCACAACATAGTCCAGGGAAGAATAACATTCAGTTTGGTTTCAGCATCATGCAGAAACCCAACCCTGCTTCCCCTTTTGAGGCATTTTTCCTTTAAGATGTCTCCAGCAGAGGATGCTGTTGGAGCACAGGCTGCCAGGATTCAGTCCTTAACAGAGCTGCTGGAAGCCAACTCACTTACTTTGATAACAGCGGAGAGTCAACAGGTGAACTTAGACCAGACCACAGTGTAACACAGGGCTAAGACAATCACATCAGAAAAATAAGGATAGCTTTTTTTCTTCCAGTAAGCAAGGCAGAATCACGTGAATTTCTAAGTTAGAATAAGGGCAACAGATAAGCTTGCCTAAGTCAGTAATACTTCCTTTCAGCAATTAAAGCAAAGCTATGAACAAAAGCTCATAAAAGCAACAAAACTAATTATGGTACTGAGGCTTAAGGGGATGGAGGTTGCATACAGACTGGTGAGCACTGTTTACATTAGAGAAGAGCAATCAGACACAATAAATAATAAACGTTATTTGGATGTCCTTACTGGTGTTTACTACTGCAGGAATAAACGGAATACTTACAAAAAAAAGACTCACTCAGCTTGTTAAAGAGTCTTTCCACACGCACTTCATACAGCTTTGGGTCAATGATGTTTTCCAATTTGTTTCTGTGCAATATACCTAAATTGATCAAAGGAATATATTTCTACTATATAATTACTGGGACTCTGTGCTGTTGAATCTGGCAAGATGAAAAAAATTAGCATAGATATCTTATCCAGATACATACGGGGAATTTTTAAACTTGCTCCAAAGCTTTGTATCACCAATCTCCAATTTTTGTGACAGAATAGATAACCAACCATCTGTTTTAATGTGGCAATTCCAATGTTACATAGAATTACTTAGCATTACTCCCCCCCAAAGAATTTTCTTCCAGGATCACAGGTTTTGTGAGATTTCTACATGGGTAAAGTAGACCTAAACTCTTAGAATACAAGGACAAGTATACTTTCATTTTACTTTAATGTACAATTGCATTACAGCAGTAGCATCTGGCACACAGCACTCAGCCTGCAGTGCTGTAAATGGAACAATGATGACTTCTTAGGGGAGCGTAAAGAAATGATGCCATCAAGTTAACATGCATTTTTCAGAATTTTCATTTGCATTTTTAACCCCTTTGAGACCAGTCAAATCGTACACTTCCAATGGAAGTACCTCACACATAAAAATAGCCAAAAGGCTTATTAGTCTAGTGGGGTTAATCAAGTTAGTTAGGTCTTATGTGCCTTGAAGAGACACTGGTAAGACTGGTGAACACTGGCCCCTCCGCCATGAATTCTCATTGTACTGCTGCCTGCAGCATCTGCTCTCTCATTCTGGGATCACAGAAGAAGCGGAGTTTCCGGGGTAAGAGCTTCACCTCCACAGGCATAGCTTCATACTCCTCATTATCAATGCCAAAGGATCCCTCAGTGCCCTGTGTGCAGATAACAGTTAAACATCAAACATTATTTCAGCAAGGCTGTAATGCTGATTTTACTAATAGACTACAGTTGAATACTTAGCTGAGTCTCAACCAATATGACCCCCTGCCTCTGCCTTCCAGCCCATTCGCTCTCTACAACACTGGGAGACCTATCCTTCACTGCACAGAATGTATTAAGAGTCTGGTGGATAAGATGTTACCTCACTTAGTTACTAATTAGTGATAATTAAACGCTAGGAAGCTTTAATGACCCACATTGTTTATACTGAAGGATTCTTTGCTATTGGAACTACAATTATGTGCACTTAGATCTTGGGTCTGCCAGTGGTGACATAAACTAATCTGCAGAAATGCCTGTTAAATAACTTCTATTAAATCCATGTTACAAACCCCTTTCAGTATTGTTTCACTATATTGATCTGAAACATGAGATGCAAAGTAATTTACTGGCCAGGAATTACTCAGCAGTAGAATTTTCTCAAGTGTTTAATGCTGATAAAGTCACCATGTGATTAAAACCATTCATCAAAATGGCAGGCTGACTTTACCTAAAAACAACTTCAGTGACTGCTTTGCGTGCCCTTGACTCATGGGAGGGCTGTGCTACGTGGATACTCCAACCAACTCCAAGGGAACTCAGACACCAGAACAGCACAGACTAGAGGAACTAGTACAAATTCTGGCAGTCAGAGGTACAGCAAAGCAGTCCACCTCCATCAACATAAGCTGGTGAGACTCATCTGAGCTGCCCCCAGTTCCTTCACTGGAGCTGGGCCATGGAGTCAAACAGCACTGCTCTGTACAATGCACCCATGTTTTGAAGATCTTAGCAGCAGCTGCAGTATGAACAGCTCTTTTTATACCACAACCCTTACTTATGGCCCAGCTGTACTTAGCCCAGCACTGCAGAGTGTTCTTTCAGAATCACAAATCTGCCATGATCTGAATTCAATGCAAGTATTAGCATGCTGGTTAATCATCACATCATAATTCATGATTTTTACTTGGTAGCAACAGATTTTTTTGCCTTTCAACACCTTCTATTCTCCCTTAATATGGAATTATTTTGCCAAACAGTAGATCACTTGAAGACAGAAATTATCTATGAGATTGATTTCATGTCCTTGTGAAAACAAGAAACTGTCCTCCCAGGGCCGCAATAACAGCTCAGAGGCAGGAAAAGACGAATCTAAATTACTCAGGCAGGCACAGCTTTGTCTTCTTTCTCAGCTTCATCATTTCAAAGTTTTGAGGCACCTCCTCATACTGATCTCAGCTTCCCTGCCCTGTCTTACCCTCCTTTGTCTCTAATATTTATCATCTTCTCTGCAGCACAATGCCTTCTAGGGCAAAATGTACACATCTTCAATGCTAAGGAGAAGAAGATCTGCGTATCACAGAATCACAGAATGGGTATGTTGGAATCAACAGTGGATCATCTGGTCCAACCTCCCTGTTCAAGCAGGGTCATCCCAGAGCACATTGCACAGGATTGTGTCCAGATGGTTCTTAGGTATCTCCAGTGAGGGAGACTCCACACCCTCTCTGTGCAGTCTGTTCCAGTGCCTGGTTATCTGCACAGTAAAGAAGCTCTTCCTCATGTTCAGGTGGAACTTCCCGTTCATATGCAGTACACTCAAGTAAGAGACCTTTTAACCACCAGGACTGCGTTCATTAAAGATCTGCCACTATCTCCTGGCAGAACAAAGCTCCCCCTCAGGTTTACAGACCACTTGGGGAAGCGCCATATGTCAGTCTTAGCATGGGACTCATTGGCTGCACTGTGGAACTGAGTGTCTCGCAGTGTAATCAATCTCTCAGATTTAGAGTAGGAATTTCTTCAAGTGCAGCATCAACAGGTACAAGAAACAAAGTGAAAGAATTTTTCAGCTCTCTCAGCTTCTCACCTCTGGAAGTTGCAAGATGCATCTGCTGGCCTGGATGCACTGACTCCCTTCAGGGCACGTATGTGGATCACGCATCTTTTGACTTCTGTCCAAACCAAAAGAGAGGTAAGGTAAGGACATGTTTCTCTCAGAAACAGCCTTCTTCAGGGATGACATTTTGTTGTGGTAAATCACTATGCATTTGGTAAACTTAGAGGTTATATAAATATACAAATATTTGTGGGTTTAACTGTGAAAAAGTAGAAGAGTCCCTCCCTCTTCTGCTGCAGTCAGTACATATCAGAATGCACTGATGGCCTCCAACCAGCTTCTGCTCTGAGGCTCACTGAATATATTTGAACATAGAGCACAGTTTTGTGCTCTTCACTTCCATGCTGAACTGTGCACTTCCTGCAGTGACTACCATCTCCTCACATCCCATGCACCTAAACTTACCAGCAACCTAAACAACCCTAAGCCAAAGAAAGATAGAATTATAGTTATATTGAACCACTAAATTACTATCTAAAAAACAAACAAAACCCCCATGTTTTTCATATCAACACCAATCAGCAAGACATTTCTTATCAGCTGCTTCTCTTATCACTCATGAAGAAACCCCCATCATTTTATCCATTCCAAATAACATACCCAGTTTTGTTAGTTTCTCTCTTCTGGTGCCTGTGAGATTCTTGTTTATGTACTGTACTTATATAAGTGCTGCTTCCTTTCCTACTCCTGCTGATGTCAAAAGGGAGCACATGGAAAGCAGTTTTCCAAGAAACTGCTTGGTGGTGCAAGTGCCACGTGGTCTTTTTCAAGTTTTAGGCTGCTGTCCTGTCAGTGGCTCAGCTGTTATAGAACAGCAAGGTGTGATTCCTTTTCCCCACAAGTGCTGCTGCAGAGTGAGCACAAGCTCTGGGCTGTGCTGACCTTCCTCCAGCCTCCTGACTGACCACACACATAACCTTTTGACTGACCACTGGCAAAGGGTACACTGCACCCCAGGCAGCAACCTGTCAGCTTGGGCCCCTCTCCAGACAGACAGCAACACACAAATAGCAAAGAGAACAGCACAGAATTACAGTGTTAATACACCACAACTCTCAAGCATGGCAGAATTATCACAGACATTCCTCTGACAGGCAATGCCTGCTGTCCCCAAATTTCCATCTATCCTGTAGACTGATATGAAAGCAGAGTGTATTTCAATATTGCCCTGGAGGAGAACTCACAAAAACTTGTCAGAATCTCCCTGTATACCCAGTCTTCTATGCCCCGAGGAAGGCAAGCACCCCTTAAAGTCACAGAAAATCCCAGAGAAGGAACATGAGAAGAGAGGGTTGAAACAGGAGATGATAATCAAAGAAAAGGAAGAAAAGCTAAGGAAAGGGCAGGGAAGGATGGAAGCAATATTAACTGTGGAAAGTTTGGTTTTAATCAAATATGTATACACTAAAAGATTGATGAGTGACTGAGAGGGAATTAAACATCCTCCAGCAATATAAAGTATAAATCATTGATGGCATGCAATACTGTCAGCTTATACAGTGCTGTACAAGCAAGCAGCAAGCTTCCCCACCTAAAGTTTAATCTGCTCGGAGCTTAACATACAAGGTCCTAGATACTAGATGCACACAAGGCATACTCTGGGGAGCAAGGAAATTTTTTTGGTCAATGAAGGCACATGAAGCTCTATAGAGATGTAATTACGGGGTCAAGGTAAATTCAAAAGAGCCAAGACACAGAATTAAAGATCAATCAAAGGAGAACACTGGTAGAAGCAAGTAAGACACAAATCCACTTGCAGTGATTGCCCCTCTAGTGGTCCAGCATAAAAAAATTATAATTCATTTCCCTTAGACTCTGCTCCTCACTCAAGACCAGACAGCAATGTGAAACAGGAACAAGACCAGAAGTCTAACAGCAAGTTTCCATTGATTGTTGCATCCCACTCAATATGCTGAATCACAAAAATACAGGCAGAGAGAACCACAACACCTACTGCACATAACATACAACCTAGTTTTCATGTCCAGAAGCTGCCAGTGTGAAACGATTTAGAGTAAGACCTCCAACAAAAAAAAAAAATAGTTTTCTGCATTGTAGCTGATAACTGTACTTGTGCCCTGGAGTGACAGCTCTCCATACGTACATATACAGAATCTAAACTGGCTACCAGTTATGACAGCAATACCCAGGATGGGGATTACTGATGCCACACTTTCCATGCCTGCCCTCCTTCCCTGCAGCACTTCTTAGTAAGCACTCCATTGTAAACAACTCTTCTTCCCCTACCTTATCTAAACATCAGCTCTATGGCTGCTGCAGATGCTCTTGTTCACACAGATTTGATCCACAGCCAGAGGGCACTTTTATACACCTGGGATGACTTCCTCCTTTCTTGGAAATCCAACAGCAGCTGCCCTCCAGCACACTCTGATGCACCCCCACACCTCCTCAGACACACACACTGCCTGAGTGTCCATGGTAGTTTCCTGCTGGATGTGTGGTTTTCTCTGTGTGACCCATCAGTTCTCATCAACTCATGTCAGTGCCCTCTCCAATATAAAAACCCCTTGATATCTGCACTGATAAGGTATTTCCCCTAAAAACCTTTTCAACCCCCCAAATTCTGGAATTTAAACTATGCACTAAAAAAGAAGAAAAAAGAAAGAGCTGTTTCACACACTTCCAAAGACAAACCCTGTTGGTGCTAGGCAATGGGGGGCCTCTGATAATGGGCTTGACTCAAAACCCAGCTGGCAAAGGCACAGTGGGATCTCTGAACACCCTGATTCTGCCTTGAAAAAACAGGGCACATTTTTTCTGCTGTGACTCCTCTCTGTACAACTAACCGCTCCCTCCCACTGCTCCCCCACCCCACACACCTCTCTTTGTCTTTCTTTGTTACCTACAGGCTTTTTGGCACTATTTAATCAAAAGAGCTTGTTTCTCTGAACTTTGCTTGAACAGCTCAAAGCTTTCAGTACTGCCTCTAATTAGCTCTCAACAGCAGGGCAATGTTAATGCTCCTCAGAGGCTTTTTCTGCACGACACTAACTGTAGTCAGAAAATGTGCCACACTACTGCAGGAAGCATGTCCAGTCAACACAGGACATATTATTTACAGTGGGAATACACTAGAATGTGCCTCCCTCAAGTCACACAAGCTCATCTACATTTTTCTGCTAGCAAAGTCTTCAAGAACCCAGAATAGCACCTCCTTTGTCTCCCTCCGTTAGGAGACCAGATTCCTTTTGCTTCTAATAGGAAAACCGCCTCCTCCTTTCCCTCTGTAGCCTTCAAAGCAAACCAGTCAAGTCCCAAGCAACCACAGTCCACATGCTTGTGCAATTTAAAAGCAGTTGCAGGTGGTAACCTGACTTACAGTGTATGCATAGGTCAGAAGATTCTATTCCCACTGAAGCTCCTGGGATGCTCAAATAAGGGGCCTGAGCTGCAATTAGTATCATAAACAAGTATCTTGCAGGAATTATTAGGGTGATGACAAGCAGGTAAAACTGCACTGACATCCTCCCATTGATTTCACTAGAGGGAGCCCGAAGACTGAAGAAAACAGCAAATTAAAAGGTAATACGGAGAGGAGCTCCCTTGGATTTAGCAGGAAAATCTGTTGCTGGTAAAACCTGCACTGAAGATGCAATGTATTTGTGAGCAGAACTGTAAGAAGGAGCTGGAAAAGGCAGCTCTGATTTGTGTCTGGTGAGAGCAGGAGGAACAAGCACACTACAAGATAACATCACAAGCACAAAGGAAGCGGTAACATTCACTTTCTCCACATGCTGCTCCTTCATACCTGCAGCCTTCTTATTCCACGTACAAGCAAGACCAATACATTTGCTTAAAGTCCCTGTTTAAATTCACATCTTCCAAAGTTCTTCCAGCTCAGACCTAATTTCTCACAAGAGCTATTGAGACAAGGAAGCTCCTTCCTTAGAAGAGGGCCTGTCTAATCACAGTTCAAGAATTCCCAGGTACCACTAGTACAAACATACCAGCTCTGTGACCCAGCTCTCAATCCACTGAGCAGCTAGGGCTAAAGGATTCTGGAGTAAGTCTGCATGGCTGCCTATAAAACTCAGTCATGACAGCAATATCCAAGCAGTACTGACTTACAGCAACAGGGGAAAAGATTAAAGGTATAGCAAACTCAGAAGCTAGGAAGAACTCCAGGTTCTGAATACCAACACTCCAGGTTCTGGAGTTCTGCCTTGTTTACAGAAACAGAAAATGAGTAAGAATTTTAAAGAACAAAATTATTAGCCCCCATGAAGCATTACTGACTGGCGTGATTTGCAGTCCTCTGCTTCTGAATTTTGCAGCACAGCATGAGAGAAAACCAGCACTTTTCAGAGATCCTGCCCCCTTTTCACAGCCTTCCCATACTCACCCTCTGTGAACAAACTCCCCTTTGCTGACACTCTCTGCTTCAATGCAAATGTCCATGAAGTCCTCAGTGCGCTGTGCAAAAAAGAATTCAGAAATCAAGCAGTTAACATTTGAAAATGCCACACCCAGGATACTGCAATATGTTCACACAATGGCCAGTCCTTTGTCCCGCAAAAGGAGGCAGAAGATGCATTTCTGCATTTCATGCTTTATTCAAATCTCAGCTTGAGATCTGAATTAGAAATTATAGACAGTATTTTCCCATTAATGAATATTCAGTAAATACCATAAGAAGCAAAATAATGAGTCACATGTTTGGCTTCTTGTTACACTTAAAGACAATAGCAGATCTCTTAGGTTTTCTAATTTAATTTCTATTCAGTGGGTCTTTCATGAATTTAAGCAACACTACAATAATACAACATTTGGCCACAAACCACAGTAAGAGAATTTTAAACAATACAAATCGGAAATCAAAGTGTCCTTGGTAACAATCCTTTAAACTCCTTACTTAGCTTCTTTCCTATTTACAGCCTGCCCTTAAACTGAGTATACAGTAAAGCTTTTGCTGGGAAAGCAACTTTGATTAAGATGCAACTTATTTTTTTATTTATTTCAATATTTCTGTCCTGGCAAAAGTCCTAGTGCAGATGCAATCAAAATGACAAAAGTAAAAATAAATGCATCTATTAGTGTAACTTGGTTTATTCCTTTGCTGTTCTGCAGATGCAGTCTTGGCACTGCTTGTGCTGCACCTGTGTGGCTTTATCAGCTTCTCTTCAACGGGGCAGCCTAGGCACAAATCTGAGGTGAGACACAGAGACAGGAGTGGCTGGCAGCAGTCAGCAGATATGGCCTGATATCGATTCCAGAGAGCTGCTGTTCAGCTTTGAGGGCTACAGGGACAATGGTTCCAAGAAAGGGGTTCAAAGCAGTAATAAGGGGTTTGTAGGAAAAAAGATGCAGTATCAAGATACCTCCAACTCTAGAAACAGGAAAGTACAACTGGTCTAACACGAACTTGTCCATTTTTCTAGGCTGTGCAAGAGATCTGAGAACCCTACAGCACTTCCTTTTTTTTCAAAACCAGTATTAAAGTGCATCTTGAAGGCCTAAAGGAGACAAAACCAGCAAAACAACAGAAAGGGCATAAAGGCTAGTTTGTGGCAATCAGATACTTTTTCAGTTCTTGGTAGGTCTGTTTTTACTTTACGTCACTAAGTCCAATCCAGTTCAGCAACCAAATCACTTGTGTTCAAGTGCCATCTAGAAAACACTAAAAAAAACCCAACAAAATACTAGTCTCTGTCTAGCTTCTACCATTACTAGGACACTGACAGTCCAACTCATAAACCACAACAAAAAAGAAACTAAAGTTCGTGTGGTACATTCTCAGGAGAAAACAGGAGAACATTTTAAAAACTATATTGGCCTGTTTGGGTTTTTTTGGTCTGATCCTACAGGATAACACATCAATATAACTCAAGTTTTCATGTTCTTAAAGACCCTGAATTCTAAGAAGAAATATGTTGCAGTAGGTTCAACACCTCCTGTTAACCTGGGTATAATGGCAAGGGTGTCCTGAAGCCATGACGAGGAAATGAAGGGAAGCTCACGAGTATAAGATCACTGTGTTAGCATTTTCCAGTAAAATTAAAGACTGACATCTATCCAAATAGCTTTCACAGCAGTAAAATTGCACCAAAACACAGGCATAAGCCAAAGACAGGTTCTAAAACAATGAATGAACAGCATGAACATACTGAGAAGGTTATGACAAGAACAGTTCCTTTGCTGCCTTACTTCTATTCTTCCACAGCCACCTGCATTTCCTTTCCTTCAAATCAGTGTAGCCCCTGTCCTTTCCCTAGTACCAATTATTTTTAACTCCACTCTGCAAGTCTAAAAAAGAGAGAAAAATCAAAAATTCCAGCCAGACGTTCAGGCTCAGCTTCTTTCTAGCAGCAGTTGATAAAACAGAATCACTCTCATATAGGTGAAAAGGAAAAGGAATGCTTCTTGGTGCTTTGTTTACTCACAGGCAATCCTAAAGCTTCTGTTAGGCTACTGAAACGTTGTATAAATTCTTCCTGATCCCACTGCATCCCAGTTTTAGATTGGTCTCCAGTGCTTTTACACTGGCTCTGAAACTTGCCCATTCCTGGATTCAGTCATGGACCTCTTCTTACATGAGGTAGTAAATGTTATTTATATAGACACAAGAACGGGAGTTTAGCAAGAAAGGAAAACTCTGTGAGCAGGCAGCATTTGGAATCCAGTTATGTTATGGCCTTACTGTTAGATCAAGCTGCCTGTTCCGAGTTGCAATGGAAAGCTCAATGGTGGACAGCTTCAGCTCTTCCCAGTCCTCTGGGGCTACCTCCTGGGGAAATTCTGCATATCAGGAAGAGAAAATATCAATCATTAAGTGGAATTTAATTACACAGATCACTATGAAGCATGATGCCAGGCAGAAAAATCAGTCTGAGCCATTTTGGCCACTAGTTTTGTTTCTCTAAAATGTCAAAATCTTAAAAAAAAAAAAAGGAGCTTGGGAGCACTGAAGAAAAGAAAAACAAACCATCAGCATTTACAGTAGCAGAAAACACTGTCAAGCAAAGTACATCACAGCCCTGTGGAGTCCTTACGTCCAGGGAGTAACAGAACTCCTGGGCTGGTTACAGGAACACTTAGAAAACCCACGAAATGATGCTACCAAAAAACCAGGAATCCAATGTTCAGAATGCTGTGGTAACACATATTTTCTACAGGAGGAAGCTCGACAGTTCAGTTCTCATATCCAGGTCACTTGGTTCATGCTCCTGCATGAATCACCTCTGCTAGCCAAGGAGGAACGAGGTCTTTGCACCAGACTGTGCAAAATACCCACTCTCTCTCCTCCTGTGGCCTGCCACATGCACTGCCCAGACAACAGCCCAACCCAAGAGAGGCTCAGAGAACACAAAGTTCATGGTACAGAAAGAATTTAACATACTAAGAGAAATTTAGGGCTTCTGCATGGCCCAAATTTTATTGTTCTATTTAAAGAAACATTTGTTGCTCTGTGTCAGCAACTCTCCCCACCCTGGAAAACAAGGGCTGCTCCTCTCTTCCCAGCTCACTAAGAAGCCATTCTGCTGGAAGATTTCACTTCACCCAGAAGTGCCAAGTATCCTCTATGGATGCCTCCACACCAATGGCAACTGTGAGTCCAGAGAATACTCTGGTATCTTTACAAATGAGTACTTGTTTATGAGACCACAGACACTGGCAGGACTACTCTGTTCCACTGCTGACAGATACCACTATAACTATCTTGACAAAAATCACCGTTTAAATAAATAAAAAAAAGTAAACAAACAAATAAATAATAGCAATAAAAAAGAGAGCAGTAAAGTAGACATGCCCTCCACACAACACACCCCTGGATCTATTAGAGGAGTAGAGCCTGCCTGGGAGTTCATGCCAGAACACGCCCAGCCCACCTTTTGGAGATGACCAGTACAATCGAAGCCGTCTGTAAAGCCTCACATACAAAGGAGGTCTGGATGGTTTCTCCTCTGGCTCTTCTGGAGGTCTCTCAGTTGGACCCAGGTACATGAGAGCAGCTTGATGTTTCTGAGGCCACTCCTTGGATTTACATGGAAAGGAAATACAGAAGATAAAAGGGCATTTTGTTTAGCACTGACCTGTTTATTCTGTTTAGTCCTGTAGCCTTTTTATTGTGTACTCACACGTCCTGGCAGAGCTACCCAGACCCCCCCACTGCCTCAGCCTACTTTATGGCTCTCCAGTCTCCAGATTCATTGGTGAGATGACATTTCTGCAGGTTCAAAGAGATTACCCACAGTTCCCAAATCCACTAATCTAATCCTTCCCTGCACAGAAGTGAGGGCGTTTTCCCCTCTATGAACACAGGGTGAAGGAATGTTTTCTTTGCTGCTGATGTGTGGCAGGGTGACACAGCTGCTTCTGGCTGGAGGGAACAACCCAAACCAGCAAGGTCAACATTAACATCTGAAAGCACAGTTGGTTTCTGCACGGCACAAAGACAACCTCAAAGAACAACTGCTCAGCAGGATCCAGTGCAAACAGACAAAGACTACAGTGCTGTGTGCAGTCAAGGAGCACTAAAACCTGACAGGCCTTTGTTCTCCAGCAACTCAAACAATCCAGACCTGGTCTGATAGTCAGGTGCTTATAAACAGCAACACAACAGGTCTTAAGGCAAGTCACGTGAGCTTTATAAAGCATCTTAGGGAAAGAAAAAAGAAAAAGAAAAGTACTAACACATTATTCTTGGTGATATTTCAGATTCCAGTCCCAGGGCTACAGAAGAACCTTAGCTTTTGAAATATCTCCAGATGCTGCCAAAGTTTATTTCCTGTCATTGTTTTGAAAATAATTTCCGAAATGCTCCAAACATA
>QWTY01004261.1:28539-43996 GCA_008033365.1 Pseudorectes ferrugineus
TTAAGCTAATTCACCTCACGCCTCTGAGAGCAAGGAAAGACTCCACTCTCATACTTACATAATAAGCAGGACAAACAGAGGTTGTATCAGTAGGGCAGTACACAAACAATAAATATTAATGATTAAATGGAAAAGCAGCAATGCAGTGATAATTTAAGCCTGTATATTTTAGAAGAGAGGATAACACTCATAACAATGCCCCTACCAATATCAGAAGTGAGCTCTTTCCCACTACACTTTTTTCAGCTACAGGTCATCCTGTTTCAAAAGACACCCATGGTAAAAACAGAAAATATGAAGTATGCAGCAGCAAACACAAGCCAGGAAGAGATTAAGCTCAACAGGCTGGAGCCACTTCTTGTAGAAATTAACGAAATGATAACATAAGAGGCACATAAAGCAATGAATACCACAATTAGGGGACATCAGGTAGAAACTTTTCTATCTAAATAGCTGAAGAAGTGGGCACTTCTCTTTAACCTTCAGCAGGTTAAACAGATCATTTTAATGTACAATTAATAGCTCACCAGAGAAATCCACTATCGTCACCCCTAGCTGAGCCTAAGGACTCAAAGGAAGTGAGAAAGCAGCTGGACAGAAACAAAGAATAGGTTTCTACCTAGAATGCCAGCACACAGAACCATAATCTTAAGTTTTCTGGGGATGGGGGGGGGAACCCTCCCCAACTTTCCTGGATACGTGACAATTAAACTCCCTTTTACAGGAGTTTCCTGTAAGGGAAGCATTGGCACTGTCACAGACAGCATGGCTAGACTGCACTATTTGATCTACTGTACCAGCTCCTGGGTATTTCCACTGCCTTTCATGAGGTTCCTTACATGTTCAGAGAACAGGAAAACCATGTGAATGAAAAAGCCTTACCTTTCATGCAGGTCAGATTCTAATCTTTCCAGGATCAATTTTAAGCAACAGGAAAGTTTAAGGCGAGATAAAAGCTATTCATCTTCATGTTCATTTTACTACACAAGGAAGCCTGATTATCAATGTGCATGAGCAGTCTAATTATAGACCCTTCTGCCAGATGAATAAATCAGAGTGAAATGTTATTACAAAGACTGTTGAGAAAAGGTGGCTGAGCACTTCAGCACTCCACCACCACTGCTGCTCACCAGTTTCACAGGGGGTTATTGGCTTCCCCTAGTGATCTTGCAGCAATGGATCTTCAGTAAAGGAAATTTTTTTAAGAAGTATTTCTCTTCCCCTTCCTTTCTTCAGAAGTCTATCAATTGGTAGGCTTTTTAACAAGTTGAGTTTCACTCCCATTTTATATCGTTACCAGAATCCTTCACAAAAGCTTGCAGATAGATTATACAAAGCAAAGTCAGCCTGTTCACTTCCCAAACAAAAACACTTTCCTCACAATCAATGTTTACCTTAAGTGTACTGAAAAAGTGAGCTGCTTTGGTTTTCAGAGGCCCAAGGTACCAGTACCTGAAAAAAGAACAGAAACAGAACTTCTAAGATATCCTGGAGTCAATATTAGGAAAGGGAGAAACTTTGCATGAAGTCAGAGCACACAGACTTGTTTGCCACTTAGTGCTCCCTGACAACCTTTAGCTTTTTGATATTGTCAGATAGTTTCTACACATCACCAGCAGCCTAGCAGTGACATCCCTATCCTGAGTTACACACCACCAAAATGCAGTGTATAATCCTCACTACAGGCAGCAGGACATCTCACTATCAGAATTTTACCTCGTTATGTGAGACAACTGGGGATGATTTAAAGGTCTGTGCTCTAACAGCTGGTAGTGTGCATCTCCACAACATGCAACAAAGCGTATTGCCAGAGGTCGGAGGAAACAAACAAAAAATCAAAAGCTTCAGTGACAAAAGAACCAGCAAACATTCATTAGTCCCAAAGGATTCTCACATCGAAATCAGGGTTTTACAAAATAAAAATCCTGCCAGCCACACAGCACTGTACAGAATCTAAAGATGTGACTGTATTTAGGCAGGCCTGGCGCACATTTTGATCACCATCTTTCACCAAAGAGGGTCAACAAAGCACATTAAACACCACCAGCTCTAGAGTACTGAAGATATCATTAACCATTAAGGCATGCAACTGTGCCACCACCCCCCTCAAGCCATGAAATTGTAAAATAGTAATGTAAAACAGCACCAGGTCGCCAGCAGCACAGTGCTTAGCAGAGGGATAGTCAGACACATTTCTGGAACTGCGTCTTACGGCTTAACTCCCTTTGAGTTCCTTTCAGTTTAAGATCAGCTGCACTGTAACACACCAAATGTTTTTAGTCCAATAACCCATCTCTCACAGGGAGCAAAAGTGGATGAAGTGGGAAAGTATAAAAACAGGACAAGCACACGTGGATCTTGTTCCAAGCAGACTCTGGGCACCTGTTCATTTGTTGCTAAAGTGCTTTCCAAGCTGGACATGTTTCTCTGCATTCAAAAGCATTTATGGAAGGAAGCAAGGCTTGAGGATGTTTGTGTGCCTCACGTACCAAAGGTGCTGTCATGCCTTCTGCACTGAGCCCAAAGAACTCATACAAAAGGGAAGTGCTGCAGGGAAAGATGTGAAGGCTGACACCAGGAGAAAACCAGGGCATGGGCAGGAAGCCCAGCAGGAGTGCAGAGCAGAGAGAAGTGCACTTCCTTGAACTGGGGGCTGCAATTAGCAGGAGAGCCTGAGGCACAGCCAAGTCAGCACCCACACAGCCTACTAAGAATGTCCCTGGCTTCCCAGGGACAGACAACCTGACCATTTACTGCATCTCCCCCATCCCACATCACCTCTCAAACCTACTCAAATATTTGCCAGACAGACTCCAAAGGTCTGCTACCTCTTCCTCCCTGAAACAGATAGCTCATTCACAAAGCACATGGTATTTCCTTACAGCTGCATTTCCTCCATAAGAGTTTGGGAAGTGAGCTGCTTTGGCCCTGCTGCTCCTTCAGCAGATAGTGCTTGTCATTTGATACACAGACAGTGACATGTTAAACGTCCATTTGGAGAGAGCCCAATAATTATGAGTTTAGCATTCAGAGAACAGTCATCAGATAGCACAGCCCATGCCATTTCTGGCAGGAACTGAAGGGCATTTCTACTGCATCTGCTGTCCCTTGTTGGAATTGAGTTGCAGAGTCCGTATGCAACTTTTCATTCGCAGATGATGAAAAACAATGGCCAATTACTTTACTTAGACTTTACTCAAGGGAGAGATTTTCCCCTGTTACAATCTGAATAAAGTTCCAGAAGCAGATACCCCAAGGCAAGAAGAAAATAAATACTTGAAAGAACAGGTCAGCACCAAGTAAGTGTTAATTTCAAATTACAAAAATTCTGATACATCTTACACTCCCATGTGTGTAATGCAAGACCTAGGAAGAGTGGGTGCCTCTGCCTGTCAGATGCCTACACTCAAAAAAGGACTTACTTGAGAGAGGGGCGTGTGTCTTTTTAGGCAACAGATGCTAAAAAAAGGTACAGTTTCAAAAAACAGTATTTTCTTACTTGCTAACTTTAACTCCTGCATCTCTGTAAGATCCCCATCTTAAACCAGAGACTGCAAACACAGGCTGTTCCTTTTCTCCCTGTAAAGAAAAAGAAACATTTCAAAATTGCTTTCTCTTATCTTGTTTCCAACTTTATTTTCTGAAGTTGGAAAAATAGCATTTCTACATAAAAACTGATTTCTGATTAATCCCAAAAGTGAAATTTAACAGAAGGGGTACGACAAACAGCTAACAGCAATAAAGCTTAGCAGAATTTAAGCACTGTACATTCCATCTACTCCAGAGAGGAATATAAGAGGTGAAGTTTTGAAGAGGTAGCCTGAGTTTGACTGCACACCCAGCAATCGCCATTTCATTTTGTGGATTTGACTGTCAGCCAAAAGCAAGGAGCTCTGCACAGCAACACAGCGCTCTCGCTGCAGAAATGTCCATTCTACAACTGAACAGAAAAATAATGTTCAAAAAAACCATACAGGGCATACTCAAAGGTTTTCCCACTTTATATTTTTCAGTTTGTCAAAGAAAGCTATTAACTTCACAATACACATGAATGCATCAAATCAGCAGACAGCTACTGCTCTGTCTCACCATTGCTACAGAAATATCACTATTAGTAAGTTTTGCATTCATCAATACTCTCTGAGTCTCAAGGAAAGGTGATGTTGAGGCATTCTAGTGTTTTCTTCTGTTTAGACTGTTTGATGCCATAGCACGTGGTGGAGAAATAACTGCCACCAGAACTGCTGATATCATAAACCGAAATTGGTAACAGCAATACACAGAGGAAAATCAGTCCACATAAACATAAAAACATGAGAACAGGAAAGTTTTAGGAATGTTGGGTTCCAAATAAGTAGATGCTTTCACCTTGATCTGCAAGACATCAAGTGGAACTGTCTCTCCTTTCAAAATGGCCAATGTAGCATTAGTAATATGTCTGCAAAACAAACAAAAAAAAAAAGCAAAGGAAAACAAACAGGAAGAAAGGAAATGAGTAAGCTTTAAAATTACTTTTCTTTTTAACAAATTCCACTATAAGTCCATGTAGGGCTTTTTTCAGCAAACATAAAAACCCCAGGGAAACGTGCTGCACTTAACTGAAATCAAAAAGCAGAATGAGTGGTTGCAACACATGACAAAACCTAACAAACAGCAGAATACAGAAAAAGCAAATGGAAAGTATCAGCCTAAGCTTTTGAGAGATTCCTCCTTTTTGAGCTAACCTGGCAGGTCAGAGGCCAACTGTGTTACTTGCTGTTTCCCAAATCATGGTTTTATTTTAGTGGTGGCAAGTATCACAGCCTGGGAGAGAAGGGGACACCATGACTGGTCTCAACTCACGTGTCTGAGATTGAGCTGCATTAGTACGTGCTAATTTATTCTGAAGTTTTTAATCAACATAAATCTACCTATCAGTAGTGCTCATGCTGTTTAGGTCTCCATTAAGTTGTGGACAGTAGCCAAGGCACTTTGTCATTTCAAGCTGTAAAGATTTTGTAACCAAAGTGTCTAAGTCCACTAAATAGTCTATGTTCAAACCTTGAAGCATATACTTGATTGAAACCCCTTCCTTGTTTTCAAAGTTGGGTAATATTTAGTTTCCACACTGCATACATTTCCAGTGTCTCAGCCGGACAAGGAAAAAATGCACTTTTCAGATCCAGCCCAATATTCATGTGAATCAGTGGGAGAAACTGCCCTTGGTTTCATCAGGATTAGAATACTGAGACAGATAAGGAAGCTGTTCTTCCCACAGCCTGTCTTCTCTCCCAGCTCTTATCTTTCTGTAAGACCTTTACAGTTCCTACGCTCCAACGTAAGAGAGTGATGAAGGCAACAAAGCCCAAATATTTCTTTGAAAAATATCACTTCTGCACTTCTTAACTCAGGTTCTGTTACTGGTGCGGGCTGTTAGGCAGCCTATTGACCAAATTACCTTCAACTTCACCAGTGTGCTGCAGGCCCACCTGCACAGTTCATTACCTTGGGACAAGAAGATCATCCATTTCAAACAGCTTCTTCAGAACCCAAACATAAATTATTATTTTAATCTTAGCTGCTGATTACAGCCTTGTCCACCTTTCTGAGCTTCAAAGCACTCTGGCAGTTTTAATGAAGGATGTTATGCCAGTTGACTCGCGGGTTTTATGTATGATGGATACCAGCAAGGGTTCCACAAAGAAAAATGTTAATGAGTTAGTGGGAGAGTGAGAGTGAAAAGATTTCAGGATCAAGAAGAAATATATTTATTATTATGAGAAATACATTGATTATTATTTATAACATTATTATGAGGAAGGGAAAAATTGAAAAGAAATGAAGTGTGGGGAAAAGAAAGATTATTTGACTCCCTTTTCTCTTTATAAGTGGACAAAACAATCCTGCAACAAACTGAACTGTAGCAAACAGATAGCACCAAACTGGATCATATCCAGGATGCTGAAGATAAGAATCGGGCTGTTGTATTACCGCCAGCATCAGTCCCACCACAAGGAAAAGTCAGTCCTACCCTGCATAAGTCAGTAATGGGATCCAACCTTCCCCATATTCTCGTATGCCTTATTTTGCAGGTCCTAACCAGGCTGTATGTGGACCGGTTTCTAGAATTCTTAAGACTGGAGAAGGGTCAGAAAGAGGACTTATTTTTGGCTTATTTTGTCATATCCTTGCTATATCCTTGTCATACCCTTTCTGCTATTCCTAAGAGGCTGATCCTTTTAATCCCTTTTTCTTTTTAAACTCTGAGCATCACACGATCACAGAGAAATTAGCCACAGCAAATGATTTCTAATAATACATACATTTCCTTCCTTTAATTTTTAGTCAGTTTTTGGAAGTCATTAACTCAGGCAAGTCCAGAGAATCATCAGGCTCTGCCCAGAGACTGCCAACTTCTATGTAACACAGAAGAAAAAGAAAAGCATCAAGCTACCAAGAAGCACTGCTCCCTGAAAACAAACAACCATGTTTCAGAAACATGCAATACTTACTGGACTTGATTTGTGCTCTCAGGGTACAGTGTGTGGCTCAAAGTGCAAGTTTTTCCAAGGGGTATGAATCCTATAGGAATCTTACTGAAGGCAGCCTGGACACATGAGGAGAGTAAATTAACATTTGCATGAAGCTTCCTGTGCGGAGATCACAGCTGTGTCTGGCATCACCCCTTTGGCACTGAGCAGCCAGGCACTTCCTCACACAATGACTCAGAACATGGCACCCAAATCTGTGAACCCACCAGTGCCAACTGGGTACAAAGGAGCTCTCTGTAATCATTAAGAGCATTGTTACATGCAGTTTGGCAGCCACATCCCAACTAATGCACGGATTCTGTCAGCAATCCACCATCTTTCTTAATACTGATGGTGGCATCACAGGCTCTGAATCTCATTTACCACTGCAGAAATCCCCCTCTGACAGAGTAACCTTGCATAGCAAAGAGTTTTTCTCACTTAAGGAAAGGAAATTAATTGATTCCTCTGCCATCCAAATCATGAAGCAGCAGAAGGTCTAATTTTTGGAAGTCACTGACCATGTCACTTTTCCGTACCACTGTTCAGCAAAAGGGCTTGTTGAAGGAGCAAGTTATTACCCTATACCTCATCTTAAACCTCGTTTCTTGAAGCATGCCAGCAAATCAGTGTAAAGTACCACATATGCCAGTGCACCATCTCCCCCCCGGGCGATGCTGCCAGCAGCACCGGGACACAGCCAATCCGCAGCCACTCAGGAATTCCCGTCTCACTGCACACCCGACTGCTCTCTCCTGCTGTCTCTGTGTCACCTGCGAGTCCTAACACTCTCAAACACCCTGCTCTCATTTTCTTCAGCACTGCTTCACAGTGTGCAGATGAGAGGCTGTTTGCAGCTCCTGCAGTCAAGCGCTGCTCCCCTGGCTGCTAGGAACAGGGCTTCTGGAATACCTCACACAGGCTCTTCTTATGCAGGCAACAGTGGTGTGACACCTGCAAGTGAGAAGGGAAGCAGGGCACAGAGACAGGGAGCTCAAGTGCAGATCTCTGCTCCTAGGACAGAGTGACATGAAGGGCAAGAATTCCTTGGGCAAAGACAAGAAGTGACACGGTGGCAATACTACAATGCAGTATTCCATCGGTAATTGTGCTGGATGCAGAATTTCCTACACTACTGCAAAACAATCCAAGCTACATCAAGATAAGAAGCTGAAAAAATAAAGATAAACTAGCCAGTAAAGCCTCTGTAACTTTTCTTCCACTATCTTCAGATTATAAAGGTCTCAGGATCCAATTATAATAATATTAGATTTAAAACAGTGATGTCTCAGAATTGATATAACTAGCCCTCCTTTAAAAATACTGGCTTGGTTGCAGAGTTCCCCTTGTCACATTCAGACAAAGCAAATGCCTAAACAGATACAATTCAAGCTGCCAAGGGTATCATCATAATCTTGTCTGGATCATTTAATTGAGTTTTTGCCAGTTCCTGCCAGAAGGTTTTGGGAACAATGATTCCCTCCTTTCTTCAATAACACTGTCCTCCCACTTTAAAAAGAAAAATCTCTCTCATTTCCATTCAGAGTGATCCACCTTGAGAGGTTAAAATTTGCTTAGTACAGCCATCTGCACAGGTAGGTATGCACTGCTTGAAGAAACAGCAAAGCTAACCCAAAGCAGTAGGAGTGTGACCAGAACTGAATTCGGTTTCTAGCCTATACAAATACAAGAAAAACATGTACTTTTGCCCAATGCTTCTGCCAAACAAAGTGGCATGCACAGCTGGTCCATGGGTCTTTGAAAATTGAGCATTTGGCTTCTCCACAATCCCTGCTCTAACACTGGAAACTTCCCAAAGCCATGGCTTGGGAGTCACTGCACTCCCTCAGAAAGGGAACAAAGAACAACAGGCAGCATTGCAGGACAGTAGCCCAGCTGGCTTATTACACAGCAAGCTGGCTCCAGATTAGTAAGCAACGTGTCTGCTGAAGGCAGTTGAGGCCAAGAGATCACAGTGGATGCACAAGACACTCCATGAAATAAACACAATTTATAAAATGACACCTTCTCACCTCATCTGCTCTACGGAGAAGTCCAGTTATGACCTGAAAAACATGGGAAATGCTCAGCTCTAAGAATTCTATTTTTCAGTTACAGTAAAAAGCTATGGAATTCTTAACCATGTTTACTCTTCGGAAAGATTTAAGGAGCAGCTACTCTTTTATGGAAGGTGCTACAGTTGTTTACATGGGAAAGGAGGAATGTTCAGCCTGCAAACATGTTGGAAACAGCAGGGTTATGAGTGTGCCTGAGTACATGCTGGCACCACAACCCATACCAGTGTAAATGTTTTAACACTGAATAATGCTCTGCATAATGCAAAACCAGCACCAATAAGTGCAATTAACCAAAGGCCAGAATGAACTTGCAGTTGTATTCTGATCACTTTCTCTTAAGGTCATTGCATTCATTTAGCCATTGTCTTATGAAACCAGTAGTTGGCAACCAGGAACTGCTTGAATAAAATATAGTTTTACTTGGAAAAGAGAGTATCCCCCAGTTCTGCTCCTGTCATTAATCATCTTGACAACAGGCATTTATTAAATACGTTCCGTGCTTTGTTATCATTCCCACATAATTTTTAAATTATCTGATTCCCACTTAGCAAAATATGCATTCCTCTTGGGGAGTATATAGATAGGAAGGAACTTTGAAAATCAAACCATTACAACTACATTACACAGAAAAAAAAAGTAAGTCCATGTCTCTCCAAAGAGTTTGCTCATTCTAGAGTAAAGTTCTGGAAGACAGTTATGTCACACACTCTTTTTGTCCCCACTCCCATCATCTCTTTAAGACTAATACCAATGAGCAGAGTGTTCTGCCCCCAGAATATGACAACATTTACTGGAAATACAGATACTAAACTGGACAGTTGTTACTACTAAACTAGGAACAGTTGTTATGATGCTGCTACATTGCAAAGACTTAATCTTCTTGCCCTCAGCCCAACTATGATTCTCAACAAACCAGGCTCCTGCAGTACCTCTTGGACTGTGCCATCTCCTCCTGCAATAATGATCAGATCCGTGTTTTCCATTAATTCCAGAAGCTTTTTTGCTTGTCCCTCATAATCAGTCTGAAGAAACAGAAATCCAAACATGAGGACTCAAATGACTATTTCTAGTATATCTCTCATATAGAAAAAAGAATCATCTATCCATCTGGTTAATAGTTTTTATATAGGCACACACTACTGAATATTACTTACATTCAGAGATTTTTTTTTTCAACTTACGAAACCAGTTTGATGCATAATATAATATGTGCAAGCAAACACACACACACACACACGGGTTAAATGAAATATCAGAGCAAATCTTACTCAAGACATCTAGAATACCACAGCAATAATCATATTTCCAGGTAATTTTACATTGAAACAAATCCAGAAGCCAACCACGCCCTTGCAGAAAAACTCCCAGTATCTTTAACAAAGTGCTCAAATGCATCTCCTGAAACACAGCATCAACTACACAACAGGCCACTGCCTGACAGCCACTGACAATGTATTTAGCAGTAAAGAGTACCGACTTTTGAAACCATCAAAACTGTTTTCTGCAAAATGAATGTCTTTTGCAGAGCCATCTCAGCCTCACTTCCTTGCCCAGCCCTGTTTTGCCAACTTGTCAGGTCTGACGCTACCAAGCATCAGTTTTAAGTCTTGCAAAATCATTTCTTCTCTTAGAGTGGGACTAGGTATTTTTAATGATCAGAGAAAGGTACTAATAAAAACAGCATTTTAACACTAAACCTTGTGAAAAAGATTCCAAGGCACAAAGGTGCATATTAGAGTACTTTGCTGTTAGGACAAATTGACTATTAAGCAATCCACATATCACAGCTTTAAAAACCTGCAAAAAACTCAGAATCCCTTCATGTTTCCTTGTTCTTCTCTTTCCAAAGAAAACCTGTTTGTTAATTCACACCATTTAGAGCTCAGTGTTCTGCTTTCATGATGGGAATGTTGAATTATTTGGAGAGACACAGAAATAATTTCAGTGTAAAGATAAAAGGTTATTTTTTATTAATCTGAACAGTTCAACTGCATGTCAAAATTCCTCACTTTTGAATTCTTCAAGTTCAGGCCAAAATGACAAATTCAACAGCAATGGGCACGTACCACAAGCCAGCACTCAAAAAAAATTCTTGTTTTCTCTCAAACATGAATTACAGAAAGTCTGCTTTAGACACACAAACAAGCATATGTACTGCTTTAGCTGAAAATTAAAAACTCATTACACTGTTTGTAAACTAACTGTGAATTAAAAAGATTAGGTATAGGCTTAATATCTCAGTATTTATTTCTTCCCATAAGATGTCTGCAGGACAAGTGAGAATTTCAAATGCGTACACCTTTGAATTTCAATTCTTCAAGTGGAGAAAGCAGAGCAGTCACTATTTTGATAGTAGCAGAACCTATCAGTTCTTACCTTAACCACAGTTACATCCAAGCCAGATAAGTGCAAAATTGGTGCAGCATTCTTTTCAAAAAGGTTCCCAGCTTTGCTAGAAATAACAGAGTAAAAATTATTTAATTACTCTGGTAGCTGAAAAAAAAAATTAAAAAGGAAAGAAACAAATTAATAGCAAGACGAAATCTACTTAAAACCAAGCATTCAATCTCCACAATCAGTCACTCAACATGACACTCAGGAAAGATGAGATTTCATGTGGTTCAATTGTATTACATTTCTAGTCTCCTATCTCAGTTGTCAGGGTTTCGTTGCAGTTTTAATAAATGCAAAAGATGCTATCTAGCTTTTGCCAAAAATAATTTTAAAAGCCCATCAAAACAAATTAAGATCTCCAGAAAGAAATTTATTAGAAAATTAATGACTTACAAAGCACCAGCCTTTAAGGACCACAAAGAAGGCCCATGTAGGTTTTCAGAAACATTTAAAAAATGCCAATTATTTATCATTACATATTATTAAATAAGGTTAGAAGCAAAACTCTATTTGATCTTTTTTTGTTATAGGACTGATACATTTTATGCCTGTCATTGCATAATAAAATAATTATACCACTAACTATAAATTGCTTACAAGTAGAAACATGAGACTTGATTAATACTTTGCGTTTTCCAGTCATGAGTGTTTTGAACAAAAGCATGTGAATCCAAGCACTTCCGTGTCAGGTATATTACTCTCTTCATATTGGTAGTAAAAGCTCTCTGCCCCTCCATAAAATGCAGCTATTCCCAAGCTCAGCTGATCAGCAGAAAGAGACACATATCATATCCAAGATTACGGTTTTTCTGCTAATGAGCACATAAAAATAGCAGCCGACCTCTTCCAGGAGTCTTGCTCCCAGCCCATATTTAGCCTCTCAGTTTGTGGGCACATCCCTTTCAAGGGCAGGTTCCCACAGAAGTAAGATCACTTCTTGCCAACTTCAAGTCTTGAAGCAATCAAGGTCATCTCTTATTTCTATAGTTTTTGAGGATGGAAATATATCACATGTAAAAGTTTGGAAGGAATACAAAGGAATTCCACATACGAAGGAATGACAAAGGCCAAAAGACAGGATTAAAGAAAAAAATGAAATACACATATATATATGTTTAGAAATCATTCTTCCACCTCAAGCAACTAATTCTATTTCTCATCCCAATATTTTTGGTGAAATAAAGTTTGGCATAGTTACATAGCACCAGCTTGGCATCACAGGGAGGCAAAAATGAGCTCAAAAATCTGGCTGGCTTTTATAGTGGATAGCAGAGCAAAAATGCAGAAAGAGTGCCTCAAATGAGAGTGGTGGGAAGGAGGAATTTTACCCTTTGCAAGCTGCTGGGTTGAGGAACACTGTTGCTTTCTTCAATGGCGCAGTGGCAGGGATCAGCTGGTTGCCAAAAGCCTAAGTAAGAGAAAAAGAGAAGGGCTCAGTTTATCTTTTAAGCACACTGCTAAAACAGTTCAAAATAATGCATCTCTACAAATGTCAATGGGCTTTCAAGCCTCACGACATTCAAATGACTTCCATCTCCAGCCATTGCAGAGGTCTCCTATTCAAAGACCTGCACTCTTAGCAGCAGCTCACATCACTGTCATAAGTACTCTTTAGCTCATTTTTACAATACCACCACCATTTCATTTTTGTCAACCCCTGGTTTTCTGCCATGGGCAGAGATCCAGGGAGCTCTCCTTGACTCCAAGGTTACTTGATTTTCTTTCCTTATGCAATTCTCATACACCTGCCTGCAACCTTCTTTCTGCATTCTTTCCAACTTCTGAACTTTAATTCCTCTATCTCTTCGACTCACTTTAGTATTTTCTATGCTTCAGTTTTTGAAGACAGGAAAGATAATTACAAGAGAATCTGCCTTGACCTATAAGCAAGTTCACTGTTTCTCACATTTTTTTTTTAAACTAATCTCCCTCTATAAAAATCATCCAATTCCTCTTCAACTTTTAATCCAATTCTAAAGAGGCATCTCAATTTAAAATTCTTTGAGAGTTCCTCCATAAAGCCTCTTGCACCTTGTACCTATTTCCAAAGCTGTTCAGCACAGGAGAGGCAAGGAAATGCAAAACTTCCACGCATGTTACATCCCACTCTGTAAGCCTCTAGAAGGTCACTTGAAAGCATCCTCACTAACACACCAAATCAAACTGGTTTTGAATACAAGGAAGACAAGGTATTCAGCAATACCATCCAGAAGCCCCGGAAACAGAGTAGGAACCAAAGACTACTGTGCTGTCCCTGGCTTCTTTTCCCCTTTACCCTGAAAGCTAACCCTCTAGCAGGAAGTTTTATATTGAAGAAGGTGATACTGTACACAAAGAACAGTACATTTTAGTGGTTGTTAGCTGTTCAAATCTATTATTAATTCCACTTGCAAACTTTGCTCAGGAAACCTCAATTTAAAGAAGGGTACAGCTGGCTATGCTGCTTAAAACATCCAAATTTCTTCTTCAAGAAAGAAAAAGGATGAGAGAAGTTGCTGAGAGTAAAGAAATCTTCGAAGAAAGTGAAACAAATCAATAGCTCTTAAGCTTTACTCAAAGATCAGCTGGAAAACAGACCAACTTATTACATTGCAATAGTTGGGTGGGAATTGGGGAATAGGGGACCTCTAGCATGTTACAGCTGTTAGAAACAACTAATTATTTGCTTGGGGGGCACAACGTGATGTATTTGCATGCTCCAAACAATCTAACAAGGCTCTAAACAACCCAACAAGGCTCATAGAGATTTTATGAGTAATGACATAATTGCTTCTGTATGTAATATACTTACACATTTATGTTATGTACAGGGGCATTTCTAAAGCAAATGCTGATTTGTAAGACAGGATATAAAAAAATAATAATGCAACATTCCAGAAGTCTTTCAGAGCAGAACATGAGTAAAGACAACTTATAGTCATACCATAAAAATGGTTATTAAATATATATATGAAGTTATAATTTAGGTAAGTCAATGCCTTTTTCACTTTCTTGTCAAATGAACACTTCCAGGTATTGTATTTCTGGATTTCTAAAATGATAATCACTGTTCTACAACTACGTAAAACCCTTTATTCAAAGCTTTTATAGTGCTTTATGAATACCAGCAAAGAAACTACATTCTTTTACAGAAAACTACCCTTGAGTGAATTGTTTGCCAGATAAACAGCATCTCTAACACATGCCCAGAACTCAGCAACAAGGTCAATCAGCAAGACTGATTTGCCAAGGAAGTCCAAGTCAGCTGAAACTGACTTATTCCAGAGACAGAGGTGTAAAATGTTAAAAACATGGTAAATGGGTTCTTTATTATAGACTCTTTCCATAATCATTTGCCCCACCAAGGCTGTCATCATGAACTGATATTTAAATTCAGACACACGTGGAGGAACCTTTGCAGGAAATACTGCTGTAGTGGATACTTTGTCAGGAAGGCAGCTCCCTCATGAATTTGACATGTAACAGGCTCAAAAACCTAAAAATCCAATGTAGAAATGGTAAGAACTTCACACACACTTCAATCAGACTAAACTTTTTCTTTGGTAAGTTTGCCTCTATTTTTTTCCAATACTTATATACAGCACTTATACAAAAACAAGTGGCATTTTTCAAACAATTTTAGATTGTTGTTATTCCGAAGAACATACCAGACACTTAATGCCTTAATGCAGTATTGCTGTGTGTTTTCAAGCACTATTTGGCACTGACACATCAGTGAGAATGGAAATTACAGCAAGAATTGATTACTAGGCTTTTTGCTTCATTCCTTTATAATGCAGGAGTCTTCTGCAGGATATTTTCCCAGGCTTTAACCACTAAAATTGTAGGAAGCTCTACTGACAGTGCTTTTGTATTTTCATTTGTAAGAATAAGCCATAATGGAATAGAACCTGTCACTTAATAACTGGATTTAAGAAAAGGGAAATTCAGGATTTCCACAACTGAACTATCTGCTGGTACCACTGTTTTCCTTAGCACTCACACCTTTTTGACAATACACACAAACCACTTCATCAGCTCCTTTTAAAAAAATTGGTTTAATTTGGTCATCATGCTTCAAATACTGAGGTATTAATGGCTATTTTTCGTGATATAAAAAATTTCTATCACTTTGTTATTATGCAGTAAAAATGAATATTGAAAACATAAGACTCTGAAATTACAAGTATGGTTTATGAAAGCAGTATTTTCAGGGAAAGATTTTCCTTGTTCATTCATGAGCTCTGAGTTCCCTTACATCTATTCTGGCATGAAGATCCATTGCACAAGACAAATTGCTGTGAAAACCTTTCCCTCAACAGCAGACAGGCTAAAATTGGGATAATTCAGGTGCACAACACTTCTCTACTGAGAAAAATAATTTTCACCCTTCTACTCAGGCCCCAGGACATAGCAATGATGGGAGCAGTGTTACACCCTGTAAAATCTCAAAGATCTGTCATGAAGAAGCAGGTTTAGAGTAAACTTTATTTGTGG
>QWTY01004262.1:0-16746 GCA_008033365.1 Pseudorectes ferrugineus
AAAACAACAACAAAAAAAAACCCAACAAAAACCACAACAACAAAACCAAAATCACAACAAGGCTTTATCTAGATTTAATGGCTGTGAATAGCTGGTTATCTGCTTTGTTTGGCCAGTTCTTCACTCTTGTTTTAGTCAATGAGAAAGACCTGTACATCTGTGTCTTGAGAGAAATACAGGTCAAGTACAGTAACAGTCCAAAATTATCTTATGTCTACACTCAGATGAAAAGCCTCATGTCACTGCTGGACTGGCTGCAGGACTAGACCTCATTGAAGAGATTGACAAGGGATAGTCAGAGAGTCTGTCTTCCAGTTACCAGAAATTGGAAGGCCATTAGTAGATTCTGGTTTATTTAAATGCATCCCCATACTAAGCCTGAAGAAGCCTGAGGTTTTTAAAAAATTACTAATACCAACAGCAACGTAGGGATCAAAAAATCCAAAAATTCAATTTAATCTCCACAGGCCTCAAATGAAGAATGTTGTGATGCTATTAAGCTCTGTGTGCATGAGATGAACAAACCAAATCAAAGAAAAAGGTCTGAAGGGATGCAAAAAAAATGAACATTCTGCAGAAAAATAGGTATCTTTATTTTCTATTGGTGGGAAAAATAGATTTTTCTCAGCACTGTTAAGCTTATTTCCTTGAGACAGACTTACTCAAATGTTTTATATAAGTAAAGATACATACTTTTTTTTTTCCTGGAACTGATGTATTTGCCATTATAATGTCTCATGGTGGGACACAGTCCAGTGAGTAAGAGTGTAGACTGCTAGTAAAGTAATATGTAGATTTAGAAATGTCACTGTCAAGTGCTCTGCATGTAACAAGCTGATGAAAAATAGTCCTAAAAAAATAGATCATCTACAAAATGGAAATGTGGTGCAAGTTTCTATTGCATATCCGGCACAGCTGACTCACAGAGGCTGTACCGGCAGCACTGACATTTTTAAAACTTGAAAAAGGACACCTGAATTAGTAGAAATGCATATCAGAGCCACTGGGGAGCATGGCAATGTACATACATAGGGAGACAGATAATGCAGACAGACAAATCTGCCCTACATAAACTAGAGTTCTGGAGGGTACTCTAGCCCTGCAAAATATGGGCACACACATCTGGGTATGTCTAGGTAATGCACAGTTCTTCAAAAGAACAGCTGGATATGTAAAGGAGCTTGCATGCCCTACCACTGGCTGATACAGACTCCAGAGAAACAGGCAAAACTTCTAAGCCCTAAAAACTATAGAGAAGTTTACTTTGAGTAGCCACTTTTGGTATTTATCATAGTTAACAATTTAAAAGATTGTCAAAAGTCAGACTTCTAGCAAAAGTAGAATGAATGGTACTTAAGTGCATTAGGGGATTCTAAGACAGGGGATTGCTTAATTAATTCAGATGTTCAGATTCCATATATAAGTTTCACTCTAATGTCAGATCTTCTTTCCTTCTCTTACTTTATTTCTATCACTGCCTGTAGATTCACAAAGTTTTTGCTTAGGTTTGAGTTACTCCATAATTAGTTCACCAGAAGAACAAAAGGCATGTTGCTTCTGCTAGATATGGAAAGCTTTAAGGAAGTGAAAATCACTACTACATTGCTTTTAATCCTCATATTGTTGGGTCCCTTATCATCTCTGCATTAAAAATATGCCAATTAAGAAATACTGCTGGCCAAGGAAAGTAAGTGCTTGAAGGGAAGTCTGGACAAACAGCTGGAGTAAATCAGATATTATACTAATGTCAGACAATGGAAGGATGCTGATTTACATCCCCTGTGAATCCTGTACCCAGGCATTCTTCTTGTAAATCGCAGCAGTTTTTCTGAGAACATAGTAAGGAAGTGTTTTATCTACACTTCCTTGTAACACGCAGGCCTTTTTTATGATTTCAGAATTGTTTAGGTTTTATTAGTATGAGTTTACAGCTCTTTGTTCCCTGGACTGTGTGAAGAATGTGAGCAGGAGACTCGCTGCTATTTTACTTTTAGCTGGTGAATCAGAGAGGGTGTCTCACATTTCATTAGTGTTTGAGTCCTTAACTCCTCATACTTCTCAGGTTCTTTTCCCCTTTACACAATGTATGCAGGGACAAGAATGTGTAAGTGCCACCGCCACCCCATTCAGACTTTCACTGAATTGGTGTAATTGGATTTTGCACCTCAATTTGCAAGATACAGTTCCCCTGAAAACCAACCCATTTTGGTAAGCATAAAAATAAAACGAAATAAAAATAATAATAAAGACAGGGCAGGCATTCATAAGGTACCAGGTCTCCACAGTCTTCAGCTGAGAGACCCCAGATTTCAATGTACCCTGAAAAGGGTGATTAATTTAAAGTGAGTGGAGTCTGTTTCTTTAAGACAAGCTCATAAATCGTGAAAGATCACCACTTCTTTTCAAAAGGCTCTCCACGGTCTGAGTTTCCCTTCTGGGTCAGTAAAGGCATTGAAGTTTTAATGGCATGCCATGGCAGATTACACGATACAGCTGTCCCGGCACCGTGAAAATTAAGTTATGCCCCGTGTCAGCAAGGTTTTTTTCCCCTTTTCTTTCCCTACCCTCCCCCCTTCACTCTCCCTCTTTCTTTCTCTTTCCCTGTCCCCTTCTTCATTCTCCTTTTTGCTGGGAAGTGCGCATCCAAGGAGGAGGTGGGAGCCCGGCAGGAGCTGCTGCCACGGCTGCTGTTGAGCCCCAGCTATTGAGACTGAGTAAATGGAGCTGATGGGTGAAGAAGAGCCATCAAAATGGAGGGTTTTGTTCCTCCTCCTCTCCCCAGGGCCCAGTGGCAAAGGCAGCGCTCCTTGCTCACTCAGGCGCAAGCACGCACTCTGCCTTCCCAGCGCCGCCGGACACCCGCCACGCCATTCCCTGCGCTCTGCGCCCGGCGGATCTGTGCTGCGGCTCAGGCACAGCACACCCTTGTGCTGCTGCTGCACACTGTCACAGCAGGATTACGCTCCTTGCCGGAGGTGCCTCTTTCCCACAGGGCAGGGCCCCGTGCACTGGTGCACACTGCACGGACAAGCACGCCCGGGAACAGGGCAGCGTCTGGCTCTGAAAGCAGCAGCAATCCCCGCTGTCCCCCCAGCCCCGCATCTTCACCCTGCAAAGAACGAGAGAGCAAAGAGCTTATTAAAGCATGAGAAATTAATCACATTAGTGTTTAGTCTAGCAGAGCAGGGATCTGTGTGGGGAAGAAAGAGATGAGGAAGCAGAAATGAAAGAATCATTTGCAAACCTAACAACCAATATTCAGTGTCAGTCATTTCCAGCCTTCTCTTGATTTTTAATTCCTTGAAAATTTCAGTCTCTGAAGATTAGTCTAAACATATTGATATTGGGCTTGATGGTCTGATTTCCTTACGGGATCTCCTGAGGATGCCCATAACCACAAAGTACAGATGGCAACAGCTGAAAATTATTGTTCTATATAAAATTTCTAATACCTCAAGATACTGAGTTATGACAGGAGATAGCCCCTATGCCTCCTCAGTCAAGTCAGAGCTGTTTAGTAAATCTTTGTTTGGAAAATGAATAAGTTAATTAAGGCTTCAAGTAGAAGTTCCCTGTTCTGATATGAAGCCAGTATGTTGACTTGTTTACCTCTTCCAGTCTTTAAAAATGGGTATATAGATATACTTTACATATAAACAATATTGTCCATCTGAAGTGCTTGCATCACATCATATGCAGTAACTTATCCAAAAATTTCTGGCTTTAGACTTGCACAATTTGCAGTTAGCCTTCTATTCTAACCCAGGACAATGATTTCAATGGGATTATTTGTGCCAGGACTCTCTAATGCAGGGATACTTTGATTAAGCTCTTTACTCGTTCCACTGTTTCTGTGCGTATTGGCAGCAGAGGATGAGGTCTGACTACCTGCATACTCAGCCACCTCTAGTTTATGTATGCTTGATTAAATATTTAGATATTCTACATTGGAGTTAATTTGCTAATAGGACTTGGCACTTTTTCCTTGCTTCCCCCAGTCGTTCCTACGTACAACCTGCTGTTCACAGCCAGTGCATCACTCAATATGCTACAAGAACATTAGCCAACACAGTCTGAGCCAAACATCACCAGACTACCAACAAGTGTCCAGACCTGGGAAAAAATGAAATTTTTGCCATTATTACTGAGTGGTTGCTCACAGTGTTTTTCACAGGTGTGACATGAGTTCACGAGAAAAGTGGACTTTTAGCCAAAGGACCCTGGACCAGGAAACATTGTTTAAGAAGCTTTAGTAGCCGTGTGCTTCCTTATGTACTTTCTGTTTGTAGTTGGCACAAATGATTTGATAAATCAATCTGTAGGAGACCATTAGCTGGGGTTGGGGGCAGAATAAGGGTCTTGCAGTTTATATTCCAGGTGATGTATAGACATTAAATAAAAGCCACTTTCACAGCAGTACAATAATTCTGCTTGGGTAGTAACAGAGACAATGACGTAAGGGACCAACTCATCCCACAGATTTACCATTCTACTTGTTTACTTGCATACCTCAGTTTCTTTACACACATCAATGTGTGGGGGAGAGCTGGTCACTATTCCTATTTGTGTTGCTGCTATTCACAACAAGTAAATCTTTCCCATGTTTTTTGTGATAGGTTCAGGCCTTTATTGAGTGAGGAGAGCTGTGAGCTGCCCAAGAGCTGTTTTGTTGGCAGGGGGTTAAGGAGAATTGTCTGTCACATCAATTATCTGCCCTTGAGCTCTTAGAAAGAAGGTGCCTAGAGACTGGCCACTTCTCTTGCTTGTACATCCACACACATGGACACCAAAACAGCTCAACTTTGATTGGAAGTTGCTCTCCCCCTCTCTCAGCAGTGCTGCAATCCATGTTAAATCAGCTCATTCCTCCTTCTCAGTAAAACTAGACAGGCCCCTGCTTTGAATACGCTGGACCACACAAGGGAGAGGGGAAAAATATCTTTCCCTCAACCCTTTCTCTCCTTCGTCATTTGGAAGCCTGTGTTCTAATAACAAATGGTGATTTAAAAAAAAAAAAAAGACAAGCCTTCCCTTCTTCCCTTTTTGGAGCGACAGCTCTGAGCCTTGGGCAGGGGAGCCCATGAATTGGACTTGCAAAGGGCCCGGGAGGGGTCCCTATAAATCTTCCCCACACAGAGGTGGCTGTCTGTCTACTTCTGGGCCGCTGCTCATTGTGACTAAAGTTTAACTGCTTTACTTTCAGTCGGGGGGAGGCAGGGGGGCAAGTCGCATAAACCTCAGGTTTATGGATATTGCCTTATTTCCTTGTCATTTTCAAAAGACATTTGTTTGCTTCTTTATTATTGTTCCCTTAGAAAAGTAACAATCACAATTTTTTTCTACTTACTTTATTGCCTAATTTTCTTTATTTCTCTGTCTTTATCTTGCTGTCTATGAAATGGAAACTACATTAAGTAATCCAACATTTATGAGAATGTGAACAGTCACTTCCTGTGGCTGCTTTTCCTAGAAAGACCAAAACAACCAGTATAAAAATAACAAAAAATAAATATAAAAGTGATAATGTATAAATCCTGTGTGGCTGTGTATATAATTACATACATGCTTACACACAGATACACGGACACAGAAACAGACACACACTTGATGTCTTGGAGAAATGCCAGCTGTAATTGCCACAAACTAAACATGGCTTTATGTTTTCTCACTGATGCTTTTACCTATCATATTCTGCCTTTCTGCTCATGACTAATTTCTTGATCCCATTTCATGGGCCACAGAGCAATACACCAACCTATTTAATGGCAGTACATACATACTTTTTGGATATAGTTTGAGCATGATGTCACCAAAATTAAAATAATATAGAGTATTAGTAAACATCATCAATGCATGTGAATTCTTATCATTGTAAGAATGCATTAGTTAGCTGAAAAATGTGATTTTTATTGCCACAAATTATCCTCCCATGTGTAATTTGAATCCGAGAGCATAACTATTTCTGATTCTGAAAATTATAGTCGGGATAATGGAATTGTTATTTTCAGCTATCATGCACAGCAAATTATCCATGGTCTTTCCACATTTATCTTAAGGAGAAAGTAGTCTGAAGACTAAATCCAAGACTAAGGATTGTCTTATGAAAGTGAAGCAAAGATATTTTGAAATAGAAATCTCACTCCATCCATTTGCAAATCATGTTACAGGTAGACAGTGAATTGCATCATTTAAAGTTCCTATGAATTTTAACCAGTTTTCAAAATCATTTGATTGAATAGGAAAGATTAGATTTGCAAAACAAAGACAAAGCTGACTATGCTGGGGATGTGGATAATTCATTATATTAGAAAGATGGGGAGAGAAAGGTGTTTCTCCATTCTTAGACATTGGTTTGTTTGCAGTACTGTTTGTGAGCAAAGCATGTAAGTTTGGGCAGCTTGTTTGCTCCCTGCATGTGTGTTCATGGGTGGGTGAGGGGAGTTTGAGAATTCCTAATCCTGCAGCTCTCAGGACCTGGAGAGTTGTACCCCATCTGGGGTAACTGGATTAAAAATCTTTTCTCATTTCAAAGGTTTGATCTCAACAAGGGTTTGATGTGATGAAATCAAAGTGGCAGCTTGGATTTGAAAACTATTTGGATTTGAGCTTCCTGAAGTCTAGATCTGAGGGAATGGCTGCAGTGGGTATGAATGTGTGGTAACTGCACTAATGCCTGTATAAAGAAGAAAGTTATGCGTGAGGAAATAAAAAAATATCCCTCTTCTAAAATAATACGTACTCCAGTCAGAATAACCTTAAAGGAAAATAACTTTTGTCAACTAATGATAAGTGGCTCTTGTGCTCTAGGATTTTAACACATCCCCTTAGTGACAATAATAGAAGGTTTTGTCTTAACAGAGGTGAAGCTAAACAACAATAGCTACAAAAATTATGTATTATATGGTAATTACTGCTATTATTTTGTTGTCCTTTTCACTTCCCAAGTGTTCAAGGACCCCAAAGACATGAGAGCAGTTCATTGACCTATCCGAGGGAAGGGCAGGTTCCACATGATTTTGAGCAAGTCACCTTCCCTCTTTCTGAGCTTCCAATCCTCACCTGCAAACTGGGGACAGTAGCAGCATACCTATTTCACAAAGCCTTTCCGAGGGAAGTGTGCTACAATGCTTCATGACATTCACACTCTTTGCAGTGAAGCTTGCCAGTAGTTCCTGCATTTTTGAAATCAAATACAAATAAATTTCTCCATAAAAGCAAATACTAATCTTGGCTCTGGGTGAAGTTTCACATGCAGTTAGAAACACAAGCTCAGAGAGAGGGTTCATAAACAAAGTTACACATTTATAAGAAAGTATACCCAAAGAAATTTGCATACAACCCCTTAAAAGGTAGGTACTCAGAATGAAAACATGCTAAATGTACAAAGGACCAAAATAATTCAGCTTTGAAAGGTTATGGTAAAGACAAACAAGGCAATCAGTGCTGCTTCTTTTGTAATCACCATACACAGTCTATGTGGAATATATTATCCATATGTCCTATTACACACCACCTAAAATTGACTAAGTTTTCAAATTATACAAGATCATAACATTTATACAAAAGAAATTATGTTCAATTTTTGTTACATGGAAAGGTAAAGCATCCTCAGATTCTCCCTTCTCATAGATGCTTTCTGTTTAAATTTGACAAAAACCTCATGCAGTATAAAGAATTGATTAGAAGATATCTCTGAGACATGAAAGAAATTTGTGTAGGTTTATAATGAAGGACTGTAAAAACTTACCAGAAAAGCTCACTGCATATAAGAATGAAATACATCATCAACAGCTCTTCCCTGATGACACTTTGGGGTCATCTACTGAAAGACTGAACCTCACCTTTCCAAGCAACAGACCTTTCTTAAAAACTGGTGCCAGCCTGTAGAGCCATGGACCACATATATAAGTTTACTAGAAAATCCAGCACCTTTCATTCTAACTGCAGATTCAGTTTGACTTTTTATTGCTAAGATGATCATATAGCATAAAATACGTATGAGTGTCTATACATGTATAAATACATACAAGAAGAGAATGGAAAAAGGATGTCTTCTGTGAAGTTCTCTGAAAGACAAAGACAGAAAACTACAGACAAGGGATGTCACACTTATACTCAGCCTGTATTGTTGGGAAAATCTCAAACAATTTAGACATATTTCTTGAGATGACTGAGATCCAGATTTGTGTTTTAAATATATCAGCTATTAAACCTGACTTCAAAAGAAAATAGAAGAACAGCATACAAAAAAATAGTAGTGCATTATGTGCATCTAAAAACAGAATTCAGCATAATAGAACCTGTGCAAGGTAATATGGCAAAGGATGGAGAGATATGCTGTGGCATTAATAATGTATTTAAGTTTTACAGTTCTATCCTTCAGCTGTTTCTCCTTATGTTAACATTTATTTTGGGGAAGTCTTGAGTTTTCCAGAGTGCCTCTGAATAATCTAGTCCTGTCCTCCAAGACCTCTTGTCCTAGGTTTGACTGCGATGGAGTTAATTTTCCTCATAGTGTCTCATATGGTGCTGTGTTTTGGAATGGTGACCAAAACAATTTTGACAATACACTGTTCAGGATAGTTCTGACAGTGTCAAGACTTTCTCAAACTGTCCCTCTATTGAAGTAGTCTGGGTGGACAAGAGACTGGAAGGGGACACAGGTGGAACAGCTGACCCCAACTGACCAGGGGGATATCCCATGGCATATGACATCAAGCTCAGCAATAAAAACTGAATGAAAGGAGGAGAAAGGGAGTGACACTCATGGTCATGGTGTTTGTCTTTCCAAATATATATGATGCAAGATGAAGGCCAGCTGTTTTGGAGATGGCTGAATGCCTGCCTGCTGATAGGAATTAGAAAATTAATTCCTCCTTGGGCTTTACCTATTGAACTGCAAACTTGTCCTTATCTCAAACATGAGTTTTCTCAGTTTTGCCCTCTGATTCTCTGCCTCATCACCGGGTGGTGAGTAAGCAAGGGGCTGTTTGCAGCTCAGTGCTCACAGGGTTAAGCCACAACACTAGTCCAGACCAGCTACATCTTGTCAGATGTTCTTAAAAGTTGTCAGAGAGTGAAAATTTACTCCTGAGTAGGTACCCATTTAATTCAAAATATAGGAAATGACTTATTCCCTTCTTCCTGAAACAACCTTTTTATGTTGTTGAAAATTCTTACTACTTCACCTCACTAGTCCCCTTCTCTTCCCTTTCTTTTCCCTTTAACTCTTTCCCCTGCCCTGCCTTGGCCCATGCCCTCTTCTCTCCACCATTTTCACAATGAGTTTGTCTTGGTTTGATTTCTAAAGTTTCATCTACTCTTTATAACATCTTGGAAATAATGGCTAAAGGTTCTCTCTGAAATGGCTTCTCCCAACTTAGTTAAGTGTTAATAGCATTAATCTATAGTCATATAAAAATCTAATTGACTTAACTACTGTATCAAACAGTATTTCCCTATTTCAGCTTGTGTTCTTGCCCTTTATTTACTGATACTCTAAACAAATACTGTTTGTACATGACCTTTTAAAGGAACAGTTTGTAATTAAGGAAAATAAAAATGGAAAAATGTTTTCGAGCACTCTTATCATCACACCTCAAAATCTGTTTAAAACAACTGAAAATAAGAGGATTCTCCTGTTGTTTTTCTAATGGTTCTGGGGGAAGGCAAGGCAGGGTAGTGAATGATCTCAGGTAAAATTTTAATTCACAAGCCACTGAGATCTGGGGTTGAGTTTCTAACAGGCAACTGGTGTCAATCAAAACTGTGAACGTTTGACTTTTTGAGAATTAGACTCAGGTTATTTATTATCTTAATATTGTTAAACACTATTGTCTGTGCTGACAGTGTTAACTGCGCTGTCCCCATCCCCATTTTGAAAAGCTTTCTCACAATTACCTGTAAAAACAAATATCCTAATTTCATAAAGCTTTATTAATCATAAATATGGTATCAGTAGGCTAGATCAGGTGTTCTAGACCTGAGGAATTTGGTATAAAAGGCATTTCTGGTTTGATGAGAAATGCCTTTTGAATATCGTTGATCTTATGTCATAAGGCACCACCTTAATAAGGCTAAAAATTACAATAACTTCATAGTGATTGAATGAGTTCTGGGAACATCCTGCACAACACAGGACTGCTTTAAACTCTCCATATGGTGGGCAATCACATGGAGAAGAAACAGAAAACACAACAACCTTTTGGCAGAATGCCAGGATGCTGTAACACCCAGAGCAAAAAATAATACAAAATTCAAGTTTTTGTATTTAAGTGGGAAGATCAGGAGTCTAAAATGAATGGGTAGCAAGCAAATCTGGATATCTTAGGGTTAAATGCATTGTCAGATTTCTAATTATGAGAACATAAAAAGCCCCTTAAATAAGGAAAAGTAAGAGATCAAAGTAGAATTTGTCCTTAAGAACCAGTAGGGCACAACATTTATTTCTTTTCTAATCTATGTCATGCTCATTGAACGGACTATGGTGAAACTACCAAGGCAGCAGAATTCCTGGTTTATAATGGTTAAAAATAATGGAAATTAGTATAAACTGGAAATTGTGCAGTGCAATCTTTCCCTGGTAAATCTTCCCTGTTACTGGGCATCAAAAGCATCACAAAAATCATTGAATTTAAATTTCCATGTCTGTATAGATAACACAGCATGTTATCAATCTTTTAACAAAATCAAAAAGAAAGACTGAAGGGCCTGCTCTATCATGCAACAAACTTTGACAGAAATGTAAAATCTAGTCCTCTTGCACTCATTATATTCCTGTCCTCAACTAGACTCATCCACTGCAAACTCAACTGAAACACCCAAGTCACTACATTTAGGGCACTAGTAGCCATTTTTGGTCATTAATTTTCAGATACCCCAAGCTAGAAACATTTGTCATGATTAATTCTCTGAATCATTGGGTTCAAATCCATCTCCATATTCTTGAACTTAGAAACCACCTAAAAGAAGGAGAAAGAGTGTTTTCCTACGGTTCTGCTCCTCCTATCCCCACCATATTATAATAAAACTCTATGTCGTACAGAAAAGAGCAGGAAGAATGATCAAAGTGATGGAATGGGGTTCCATGGAAAAAGAAAGCTTGAAAAGGGGTGTAGAAAAGTGCTACAAAATCACTGTAGAGCAAGGGAAAGGCCAGGTGGCGAAGTCCCACCAAACAAGAGGAAAACATCTCAAAACTGTGCAGTTAAGTAGTGGAACCCGTTGCTGCAGGCTGTCGAGGATGTAAAAGGTGTAGGTGTAACGTGGCTAACTGAAGGAAGAAAAATCCTGCGGTACTTCCAGAAAAATAGAACCCTTAGGATCCTAACTCCTACATTGTTTCTTCATCTGTCGTATATGTGAAAGAAAAACTGTAAGCTACAAATGAGTATCCTTCTACTGAAATCTCAGAATAAAACTTTGTTGCTGAACACAAAAACAGATTGCTGTGAAAATGTGGGTGTATGTGTGTGTCTGTTAAGTCCTCCCCTGCTCATGTTGAAAAATAGACATGCGGAGAAATTGTGACAGTCTGGATTCAAATCACATGGGCTGATTTTATATGAGTTTTCTTGTCCTGGCCTGGCTGGAAAGAGCTCTTGTCATCCAAGCTTGCTACAGGATAACCATGTGAATCTAGTAACTACTTGTTAAGGTGTCAAACTGAGGCATCACCTAACATGTACCACTCCAGTCTCAGGAGAGGCTGTGTACTCAAGTCAGCATTGGAGATGCTTAGCCCAGGGGCCTTTTAGGAGGATGGGGCAGGGATGGGAAAAAAAAGATGCCTCTACCAATGGAAATCACACCCAAAGTACCATCTGCTTCTTAGCATCTTCCCCATAACCTGTCTCTGTGTGGTGCCAGCCCCAGCAGCTTGCTTTCCTAACTCTCCATGATTCTCTTCCTGCCTCAAGAATAGTGGTGCCACAGAGGGAATGGCAACAAATAAGTAAGTGATTTTTTTGGACATGGGGTAGAAAAAAAGACAAGACATTCCTGGAAATTTTCAATACCACTACTTCAAAGCAGAGAAACCAAGACTGACACAGATATTCAATCTTGTACTTAAAATGCAGCCAGTCTGAGCCTTTACTGGGGATTAGCAAAAATACTGGATTATCATACCTGTTAATAAACATAAATGCTAATGTTCTGTAACGAACAACAATTCATGTCTCTATACCCTAGATATATCCTGACAGGAAAAATTGTTTTCCAGGGGGTGGAGAGTTACGTCAAGATAAAATCATACAACACTTAGCAAAAAAGTATTAAGCCTTCAGCAGTGTTTAAAAATACACTATATCCCACACATATGTTAATTTTATTCACATATAGGACAGCCAAACATTTTAAATCAACCCATGTATGGGCAAAGCAATATGCAAATTATTAAATCAATGCACACCTTTATCTAATATTTCCCTACTAAATGCATGGGTATATTTAACATTAAAATGCCTCCATCTGTATTTGAATGTGTAATTAACCCCAAGCTTGCTTTAGTCTCCACATGTAGTTGTTCAAAACTGCAGGTTTTAATGGCAATACTTTCTTTAAAAGATCTGGGAAAATAGTTGCGGAGTCAGTTCCTACAGAGATTACAGAAAGTGGCTCTTTGAGGGATAAAATTTTGCTTAAAGTCTCTTCAGTTCTGCCTCTTATTTAGTAGTCACAGTTATGCCAAATGTCTTACTCTTTTTTCATCAGGGAGCAGATAATAACTCAAATGCCTCAGCCAAAACAAACTCTTTGAAAAGATCTTATGAAATCATTTCTCTTTGCAAATCCATAAAAATCACCTCGGACTCCTTATCAATAGAAAGGCTTAAAGAGGGTGCAGAAGTCGTTGAATTATGATGTGCTTGTTTTAATGAAATTCCACTCCTGCTGGGATGTTCCCTGCAGATTTTCCATATTTCAGCATGGGAAAGGTTTGATGCTTTCCTGCCGGTGCCAAGAGTTAATTGAAAACATTTCAGGATAAATTCAGCTTGGGGGCCAACGCTCCCATTCCTTCATTATTCTTAACAATAATAGAGGAGTAATACAATTATTAATAGGCATGTTGTATCCTCTTAAAGTGGCAGTGTGTTTCTGAAACCGTGTCTTTCACATTCTTTTTCTTAAGCAAATCTGAAACAAATAGAAGAATAGAACTCTCAGGAGAAAAGCAAGCCTGGCTGGTATATATATACAATTCATCACTTTTTCTTCACAGTGAGTATTTAGCTATTGTTAAACATAGGTAGTTACTTAAAATTAAAAAAAAAAAAAAAAAAACAACTAATAAAACAAAAATATCACTCATCTAGACCAGAATTTCCTAAAGGTCTTCATGTTTAAAGTCTCAGCCCTGTGGGATATTAAATGGTTTTCTTTGAAGATATGTATATCCTCAGAGTTATTTAAGGAAACTCAGAAAAGAGAAATGCAATTTTTAATAAAAATCCCATTGTACTAAAGATTAAATTGGTTTTGAAGCGACATATTGTTCTTAGGATTTATGTTTTCCATTTAATGAATCTAAAATAATGAGGGGTTTTTTATGACAGAAGACATTAGATTGTCTTGTTGGCCTAGGGCTACTTATATGTTACCTTCCACAGTAAACAATTTATACTACAACCTTGCAAAAAATACTTTTCGTTTTAATCTTTTTTTCCTCTAACCTTGACTCTTGATATATTCATAGCAATTTTGTCAGTATTTATGCACTCCTGATAACTTAAATGTTGAAACTCGTAAGTAATAAACAGTTAGGGAAATCTTTCCAAAATAATGCTTTCACTTAGCTTTTTTTCATCACACATTTTTATCTCTTCTCCACACTACTCCTCCCAAAACAGACAACATAAAGTATTAAGCAGCTCTAACTGTTTGCAGACCTATTTTGCCATAAAGCTTGCCCACTGAAGAATCACAAAACCAGTCCAAACAAATGGAAGCTACATGATTCCTGCAGACTACAATGAGTCAAGGACATATTTGTACCATTTCAAAATGCTGTACCTCATTTACTACAGTTATTCCCTTTTTTTACCAGAAGTCCTGCTGGCAAAAGTCTTTGACGGGGTCCCTGCCCATTCTGGCAGCAAACATGATATTTAGAACTGCCCCAGTGTAGAAGACTCTCCAGACAGAACGGAGGTAATTTAACCAGCTTTCTGCACCTTGTCTTAATCTTCTAACCCAGAAAGACAGCAAGGGTGACGGAGATTTGGGCTTGAACAATTTCCAAACAGCAGTGCACTACTGATGTAGCATTCCGGAAGACAACTGAACGGCAGGTGTAGTTTAAAGCATTTCTATACCCCAGGATGAGGGTAGGACTGGAGTAGAATCAGGGCAAGATTAGGAACAGTTCCTGCCTCAGATATGCCTCTGCAAGGAGCATCTCCTGAGTCAGAGCTACCAATGTGTAACCATCATCCTTGAGCTGCACAGCAAAAGACAATGCTGGGCTTAAAATCTGGACGGAAAGAGCATCACCACACAATGCTCTCACTAGTTCCATTAAGTTTAACAAATTTTCCCTAGAAAATTAACTGAGAAAATAGTTTTTTCCCATAAATATCATAAAGACTTCAGCTAGCTTGCAGGACAGGATGTTTCTTAATACAGAGGAAGTGCTTGGTTGCTACAGCTCTTTTTCTTGCTTACTGCACATAGATGTGAGAAAACCAGACAGTATTCTGACCAAAGTGTTCCCAATGAGATCTGAAAAGAGTCAGAATTATTTCTGAGTATAATGGGAAGGACTATATTCAGGCTCTACATGCAGTCAGTATGTTCTAAGATTTAGCCTAATATTGCCAAAAACTGAACCATTCAAGGTTTGAGCAGACCAAAAGGGAAAAGATTTCACAGTTTCTCAGATTTCCATATCATTCTTATATGCTCCTTTTACAAATATGTCCTCTCCATTCTAGCAATACCTTTTGCATAGCAACATGTTCTTCAACACATCCAGGCATTCAACTTTGCTCACTTCAGAAGGTTTTAGCCAACTTGTAGCTACACCAGGCCAAACCCAAGTGTTAGCTACCTGCTGATTCACATAAGCTTCATTTAACTAACTGAGTAATCTATCTCTCTAAGTATAGAAAGAAAGCCAAAGGCTAAATTCTGACAACAGTTACACTACTGCAAACTCAGACTACCTCAAACAGGAGCCAATGATTTGGAACTATGCAAACAAGACTACATCAGAGAAAGGTGAGATGTTTTGGACAAACTATTTGGCACATATGTTCTTTCAGTTCTTTCTATAAAATCCACACCCTTGTATTGAATTTTCTTCCATGGCCTCAATTCCTGATATGCACAGACCAAGACATCTGTCTATACTTGAGTTTGCCAGGTCCTTTAGACTAATTTGCAAACATATGGTATACACCTGAATACACTAATATGAAAAATAAGATAGCCATAAGAGTTTCTGTGGACTGCTGCTTTACTTCCTGCTATAACATATTTTTACATGACATAAAAAAATGTTTGAATGGATTTAGATGGACACTGTAACTCCTGAAAAAAGATAACATAAAGATCATTACTACTGAGTGTATTGGGAATACCTATAGAATCATAAAATGGTTTGGGTTGGAAGGAACCTTTAAAGATCATCTAGTTCCAATACCCCTGTCATGCACAGGGAACTTCCCACTAGACCATAATATTCAAAGCCTCATCAAGGTCTTGAATGCCTCCAAGGCTGGGGAGTCCACAATCTCTCTCGAAAACCTGTTCCAGTACCTCACTACCCTTACAGTAAAGAATTTCTTCCTAATAGCTAATATAAACCTACCAACCTTCAGCTTAGAGCCATTCCCCCTTGTCCTATCACGACATGCCCTTGTGAAAAGTCCCTCTCCAGCTCTCTTGTAACTCCCCTTTAGGTACTGAAAGGCTGCTAAAGGGTCTTCTCAGAGCCTTCTCTTCTCCAGGCTGAACAACCCTGACTCTCTCAGCCTGTCTTCATAGAAGAGGTGCTTCAGCCCTCTGATCAGCTTAGTGGCCTCCTCTGAACTCTTTCCAACAGGTCAACATCTTTCTTGTGCTGGCGATCCCAAACCTGGATGGAGTACACCAGGTAGAAGTACTCCAGGTAGGGTCTCAGAAGAGCAGAGTACAGGGGCAGAATCACCTCCCTAGACCTGCTGGTCACACCTCTTCTGATGCAGCCCAGGACACGGTTGGCTTTCTGGGCTGTAACTGCACACAGCTGGGTCATACTGAGCTTTTCATCCACCAACACCCCCAAGTCTTTCTCCCCTGGGCTATTCTTAATCCATTCCTCTAACAGCCTATATTTGTACTTGGGAGTGCTCCGACCCTGGTGTAGGACCTTGCACTTGGCCTTACTGAAGCTCATGAGGTTTACACGGGCCAGCCTCTCAAGCCTGTCAGGGTCCCTCTGGATGACATCCTTTCCCTTGAGCGCGTTGACTGCACCACTCAGGTTGGTGTCATCAGCAAACTTGCTGAGAATGCACTCGATCCCACTGTCCGTGTCACCAACAAAGATGTTGAACAGTGTCAGTCCCAATACTGACCCCTGAGGACACCACTCATCACTGCTCTCCACTTGAACATTGAGCCATTGACCACAATTCTTCGAGTGCGACCATCCAGCCAGTTCCTTATCCACTGAGTAGTCTATCCATCAAACCAATGTCTCGCCAGTTTAGAAACAAGGATGTTGTACGGGACAGCGTCCAGTGCTTTCCACAAGTCCAG
>QWTY01004266.1:0-10877 GCA_008033365.1 Pseudorectes ferrugineus
ACAGTGCACCAGGGCAGGTCACATCGTACTGTGTGACATCATTTGGCCTAACCTCATAGAAGCTGAGTGGCATTACCCATGAGCCAGGACAAAACAGTTATATGGGATATTCTGAGCAGTGCAGGAGTTACTGGTCTGATAAGTATTAAAATAAGTATATGATAGACAATAGGCTAGCGATTTTGCTAGCCAGGACATGAGCCAGGACAAAACAGTTATATGGGATATTCTGAGCAGTGCAGGAGTTACTGGTCTGATAAGTATTAAAATAAGTATATGATAGACAATAGGCTAGCGATTTTGCCAGTTGCTACTCACCTATTGCTTTAAAACCAACTCCATAGTTTGCCATGTCATACCTCCTTTATCACAGGTGAAAGAAAACCTGACATAATTTGTAACACACAAGCTATTCCTAGGCAAGACAAAGGGAAAGCCTTTTTGTTCATGAAATTATATCCGACACTGCCTTGAAATTCTCTGATCTGGGTAATCCAGAGGTGGGAAAGGTCTTTGGTAACACCTAACTGATACAGTTTTGCTGAACTGCAGTTTAAGCTTTATCCTATGTATTTTCTCCTGGGGCCAACAGATGTCTTTTATACTTTTTTTCCCAATTAATTATTTCTTTCTGGTGCTAGACATATGATAGCTCTTCCATGAAACAGCTCATACGATGGTTATGGAAACAATGAAAGAGCCCAGAAATATCACCTACAATGGGATGAGCCCTGCTTACACTGGAAATATTGATCTCAGCTAAGTGAAGGTCTCTGTTGTGAAGCAGAAAATTCCTGCAGGATATCAGCATGCCACACAGCACCCAGGTACTGACAATCCACACCATGTCTGCTTCCATATCCAGGTTCCCTCTGTTCTTTGCTAGACTCATGGAAAGTGATGCAGAAACAAGCTTGGGGGAATACAGGAAGACACACACCTTCCTTTCCCCATACACTCCCCAAACACCTTCTTAACTCACACACCTTTTCTTCCTTTAATGTCGTGGTACAATCACACAAATAAAGAGACTCAGTCTCATTTGACTAGAGACTTTTCCTAGGCTCTCCAACTCAAGGCCAAACTGCTGTCTATTTCAAACAATTTAAAACCAAATCCACTTTGATGGAATATGGGTTTTGGTTCAAACTGTGAGACGTCTTGGATAAAAATTTGCACTTCCATATCTACCATGTAACATACCTTTCCACAGTTCATTAACGAAATAACAATATATATATATATATATAATGTTTTAGGAACGGACAACAGACATGCTGTTATGGCAGGATTTGGTACTGAACCATGTAAGCAGACACCAGTACAGCAGCTTCAGACAATTTTCTAGTGAGCAGTGTAGGCAACAGATCTGCTGGACATCTTCATGTTTTCATCTATTTGGACCTGGGCCATTTGGTTCAGGTAGCCTTGTTAAAAAGGGATTTGCAGGTCTTTGCGGTGTTACAGCCCTGCCAAGCTGGAAGCTATAGACAAGGTCAGTGTCTAGGACTCTCTTGTATTAAATGAGCAAGTAAGCTTATATGCATTGCAGATTCCCTGCCCATGAGATCTCTTGTCTGAAGCAATCTGCTGAAAGGTGATAGGGTTGAAGTGTAGGCTAGACAACATGCATATGGCAGAGGGTTTGTAATATTCTAAATAGCATCCACTGTGTTTTCCTGGGTCAACATACAAAGGGTGTTGGTAAATCAATAGTTTAATCCAAGTGTGACAAGACAATTTATCAAACCTCTTAAAAAATTGCTTCTCTGCGAGACAAAGCAGCGTTGCTGGCAGAAGCTGTTTTACACCACATGGCATAACGCAGTTATAGCCAGTGAGAGGTGCCTACAACCTCGCCTTTCTGTGCTGAGAGGAGGACGAGCTGGGCCACCCTACTGTTTGTGCTTGGGAAACACTATTAAGCACACAGTGACATCTTGCATTATAATATTATAACACAGAAGGGGTGGAAACAATGGCTGTGCGTTCAGCCTTAATTACATGGGGGAATTTGTTTTGCTTTCGGTTGAAGAACAGGAGCAATTGCTCCCTGGGCATTATAAAGACACAACTCACAGATCTGAAAGACTTCATCTCTTTCAAAGGCATGGTAGGGATGCTGCTGCAAGAAAAGGGAAGGATATCACAGTGTTACTGTGACACCTACATCAGGAAATAAAAGAATGGAGCACTTGCATTTCGCCATTTGATGACTTTGTGTGAACCAAGAGCAGCATTCACAAAGCCTGGGTTCCTCCCGTTCAGTCCTGAGCTCTGTATTCAGACATTAAATTCCCTCAGCTTCTGAAATCAAAGGGAACAATAGGTACTTGCACAAATTAGCAAAGGCGTGTGATCACAAGCATAAGGCCTGCAGGTTTGAAAGATACAGGCTGAGACTTTGCAGGCGTACATCTCCACATATCAAATAGAGGTGCCCTTCTAAATTCACAGATTCAAAAATGTGCTCAGAGCCCCCATCAGGATACATATATTAAACGTAAAAATTCTTTGACCTAAGGTCTGAATAAAGCAAACTAAATTAAAGCCAAAGAAAAAGAACAGAGGGGGGAAAAAATCCCCTATCCCTTTCAAAAGTATGTGTAGTCAGATAGAAGCCAAAGCTTTTATTCTGAAAAAAGCCTATGTATTATTTTTAAAGAATTCTTGAAAACAGTTTTGTGTGTATCAAAAAGGGGTTATACCTTTTGCTCATATAGAATATTCTTATTATAAAACAGCTGTTATAAACATAGAACACCGAGAAAAGTTTTTTGTAAGACCATTAGAGCCTAACAGCTACTTTAAACCCACGTATAATTGCTCACAGGATAAGAGCCTCTATTCATATTACTCAAATACCTTGCCTCAGCTGGAGACAGTTGAAAAGAGTACAGTGTGCAACGAGACCAAGTGAATGAGCTCTAACCTTTCCTCACTAAAGCAAAGCAAAAGATACCAGGCTTGTTTTACTCTGTGGATAATGAACACAGTTCAATCTCTCATTTCAGTCACCTTCCTCATAGTCCAGGCTATGTGTCATTGTGCAAAAGCTCGGTTTTTTATTATTTTTAGGGGGTTTTTTTCACTTTTTTCCTCAGAGAGAATTATGGATGAGAAGGCAGGAATTCCATCTAGGAGAATGCCTTGTTCTTGGCTACTCCTGGTTCAGCTTTTTAGCAGCACAAAGCTATAGCTATTTCAGCATCCTTTACTGGGATCAGCTGGTGTTAATGCACTTTCTCAGAACATACTCCACTTAAATATCTGTGTCTGTGCTGTGGGACAGGTATGCCCCACCATGCTCCCCAGAAGAGGTCACCGACCTTTTGGAGGGTATCGCAGTTTTTTCCCTGCTTATGCCCTGAATTTCCTTCCAAAGGAAAGTGGGGTGTATGAATGGAGGCTGAGCAGCACAGTGCCCCAGAGCATCCCTGCAAACACTGCAGAGCACGTGTACCTGAAGGAGAGATGCAGTTGCTCTTTACCACGGTTACTATCTAAAATTTTCTAGCTGGTTAAATCCTAACAAGACAGTACATAAAATTTCATAATGATGAGTCAATACAGAGTGATTAGGAAAAAAAATCCAGGATGAAAAAGAAAATACCTTGCCTTAATTTTTTCACTGAAACTGAAACACCCCGTGTAGTCAATTGTGATCGGTGTGATTCTATACAGCTCAGGGAAATGGAAGCAGAGTCTTAGTCTTGATGAAAAGGTTATTAAGGGCTTTAAAAATAGATGTTTCTTGATGCATGTTAAGTTTTTCCTCTTCCTTTCAGCTCAGACTTGCAAGGAAGTAGCCTCCTATTTATTTTGCAATCAAATTCTAGTTGGAAATAAATTTCTTTTCCCCATTGTTTCCTAAACTGCATAATTCAGCTTGGAGCAGGGGTCAGCTGATGATCACTCTCATGCTTTTACATATTTCCTCTAGAAAAACAAGCCAGTATTCACGGATATTCACACAGCACTGTGGAATAGCATGCAGGAATTTTACTTTTCTGAAATCAAGAGAACAAATATATTCAGTAGTTTATTTTGTACATGTTACATATGTTGTATATATGCCATGTTAAAAAAACATCATTCCCCAACATCCTTCCCTCAGAGATGTTTCCATTAGGAAAAAGCTTTATAGGTAATTTCTGATTGTTTCTTAGTGAACCTAAATATTTAAGTTTGGCTATACTGCATTTAGCATGCATTGTCTTTGGGGAAGTGAAGAAAGAACTCAATTTGAAAGCACCAAGAAATGGAAATACTTACTTTTTGTAATTCCTAGTGCATTCAAATATGATGTAGCAAGAGTTCGAATAGGCAGGTATCAGATTCTCATCCCAGTGGTGAAAATGGAAACAAAAAAATAGGCAGGAGAAAACCAGAAAAAATAAATGGAAAGATGGCATGAGCAGATGAAAGGTAGATGGGGAGAGAAGGAAAAATTGTGACAACAGGGGAAGATCCTGTGAAATGACATGCAGAATTTTACATGCTGGCCTCAGAGACGGGCAAGTCCCGAGATGGTTCCTGGGGTACAATTCTTCTCCACCTCCCTGCTACCACAGTCACCTGATACTGTGGTAAGTGGAAGAGTCGATACCTGTCATTTTTATTTAGTAGTTTTCCAACTCAGTTTGTATGCAGCTGCATCAAAGAACAAAGCCTCTGCGAAGGACATCACTGCAGACGTGCAGACAGGACTTTTTGAGGACCTAATTTTACTTATTTTAATTCTCCCTTTTTTGGCAATATCTTCTACCACCTGAGTGAGGTTTCCTAAGAAGCCTGAAAGTTTTACACACAGCTGCTAATGCTTCTGAATAGCTAATGGAAACAGCCCCAGTCACATAAAGAGATCTTATTCTTGACTAGGAGGTTGTTGGAGAGGAAGCCACCAAGGTAAACCACTCTGTTATTTCACCCTGAGCAACCTGATCTAGTGGGTGGCATCCCATGGCAGGGGGGTTGGATCTTTAAGGTCCTTTCCAACCCAAACCGTAATATGATGCTTCTGTGATGACTCCTAGAAAGGGCTGCACTTTCAGAGTGGTAGAACAAGTGCAAAACTCCATCAGTAACGACACTTTCAAGGGTGTGTGAAACAGCAGAGAGGAGAACAAGAGACAGAACAAACACTGATCTGTTTCCCTCTAATAGCTATGGAGCAATAGCTCTTTGTTTTAAGGAATAAAATAATTTCTGAGAGTATTTTTCCCTCATAAGGTTGCAGTAACCATAAGTGGAAATTCACTGATTTTTTCACTGAGTTTGTTAAGCAGTACAGATTTTTTCCTTTCCCTGAGTCCTAAATAGGATGCATAGTTTCAGCTCCCATGCCTTCCAGCTCTGGAAGCAGTTACTCTAATCATGGGATGTGCTAGAAGCCAGGGTCATCAGCAGTGAAAGCCTGTGTCTTTGCACTCCCTCACATGTGTCCCTCCGGCTCCTGCAGCTTCCTTTCCTGGCAGCAGCTGCTCCTGCTCTTCATGCCACTTTTAAAAGCAGTAAAGAATGGGAAAGTGAGGATAACATGAGTGAACAGCAGCAGCACAATCTTGCAAATGAGCCATCTCAACATGTCCAGCTATCATGTTCTGTGTAGCTCCATGTTTGATACACATCTAACAAATAAACTGGCAAAAACCTAAAATACCTAGGAACTCTTACTCCTCTGTCAAATTCACTTGAAATGAGCAAAAGTTATTGGAGGGATGCACAAAGAGGTAAACAGATGGAACATGGTCCTGTACATTCTGTTTACGTATGTACAAACATGCATAAACCCAGTGTTATTGTGGAGATGGTGAAAGGTACCATCTTGGTTTAGCAAGTTCAGCTGGGCAGCCCCAAGTCCAGCTTTCCACACACTTCAGTGTGACAGCTTGATCGACGCCAACATTTCCTTTAGAGGCATCTCAGCATCCTGTGCAGTTCTTGTCTTCCTAGCTCACCCTAGGAAAGGGAGCACAAGACATGGCAGGTCTATCTCCAGTAGGCTACAGCTTCCCCACCCTCCAAATTAACCTCATCCCAGACTCTCCAAATGGACTGAGGGCAATCTGAAGTGGTGCTGACCTGAAATCTGCAGTTTCTGCCAGTAACAATTTGCTCCCTTCTGCTAGTTCCAGTTCGTGTTTCACCTCTGAGGAGGGGGAGATGTTAGAGATCAGGCTGCTTAATAAGATAGGATCTAACTCTGGATTTTTTTCAGCACAAATAGTGTAGTCTGTGGGATTTCCAGGTTCTCTACACAAGCTCCTCAAGTCTTTCAGATCAGTGCTCCTGTAAAGATATGGTTTTGCTTAGGCTGTGAGATACATAATATACACATGAGAGTGAGTGGGGAGAAAAGGCTGTCTCCATTGAGAGTTAAAGCTGCACTGCCAAGTTCCTTAAAGTTATGGCTTAACATCCTGAAGAGTATCAAGATGGTGGCTTGGTAACACTTAGGATAAAACTTAGGACCTACACTGTTCCTTGTGCAGCACTTCCAGCTTAAACCAAACTGCCTTTTAGTGGCACATTGCCTCCCAAGAGCCCGTGCCTCCAGGGATGCCCTTCAGCATTGTGAGAATTCTAGCCCCAACAGGAAACTAGTCCCTTGTAGGAAAAGTGGGAGCATAATGAAGCATCTTCAGCTTCACCACACTATGATCAGAAAACATGTTTTTCTGGTGACCCAGTGTGGTTTGGTTCTGTTTATCTCTCAGCTTGTTTTGTGGTTTCATGATGATATAAAAAATGCCCCAAAAGCACTTTCCTGAGAAAATTATTTTGGACTTTTAATTCCAAAAAACCCCTCAATTCCGCCACCCCCACCCCCACCCCCTTATTTTATCCTCAATTTTCAACAATCACATATACTAATATCAGAAAATTTTTTTGTGTGTTATAAGTTCCTGGTTTTTTTCCTGCAGCTCTAGCTACCTGTAACATTTTCTTCCTATCTTCCCATCTAATTGCCTTTCTGTAATTAAATATAACATTTTTCCCACGTGAATGATCACTAGGACCTAATCCCAGATCCCCAAATCCCATAGTAAAGATCTGTTCTCTACAAGCTGACACAACAGTAGTCAATTCATTGAGCACAGACAGACACATCTTTTCCATGAAGGCATTTAGCATCTTTGCTAAAACTGTCTCACTGGCAATTTCAGCTAATAAGAAAATGAAGTTAGTGCAAAGCTCCTGAAAATAAATTCTGCAGAAGACATCCCTCTGCTTTAACAGAGATTGAATGCAGTCCGTTTCTCTTTCCCCGTGTCCCAAACAACACATCAAAACAACGTTTAGCAAGTGAGCTACATTTCACAACACCCTTGCATCATAGGTGGACTTGGCAGCATAAATGCACTAGAGAGAGGAAAGTTGGTTGTTTGGGTCTTGGGGTTTTTTTCTTTTCTGTCCAGCCTATTTTCTCCCAGTACTTTAGGATTGCCTAAGATTACTCCGTTATCTCACTTGGGTCTCCAGTGGCTATTAACTCTCTACATTGCCTAAGTGCCAACACCTGCCCCTTGAATTCAGGTTGCAGAAGTGCTGGGAAGCACTGCTGTTAATTCCTGGCATATCCCACCTAAGTTTGAATCTAAACTCAAACACCAGGAAATAACAGGTGGGAGAGAGGGAGACAGGTGCTTTTAAAAACAGGCATTCCAAGTTCTGTTTAACCAAGCTAGGGGGAAAGAGCTGGAGATATCACCTGGAGCGGGTCATCTATTTATTGATTTGGTGATTTTCCCCCATTTTTCAGTTTGCTTAATGGTTTCAAAGCTACTACTTTCTCAAGTGCAGTGGTGGTTAAATAGTATATGGAAAATGTTATTTAACTTGAAATTTTCTCTTCAAATGGTGTGGCCTCCATAATGTGGGTCCTTCTAAGTTCCTCCTGTGCTCTTTGGTAGGAGTAACTGCAGGCCAGGTATCAGCATGTTTGATGTGGCTCGTGGGGATACATCTCAGAAAATTTGGCCCGTAAAACTCCTTCTCAGATTTCTCAACTTCTCTGCCCAAGAATATTAGAAATGTGACACTTGAATTTTCCCGAAACATTTGGTCTAGTCAAGCGCCTTCACACAATGTATGTGGCAGGCAGATGCAACGGGGACACAAACATGGCTGAGACAAATGCTTATCCATTCAGCAGAGGACGTGTGGACTTTTTTCTTGTTTACTGCTGCTAGACAACTCCATATACTGCTGGTAATGACTGTATCTGGGTTTTTTGTTTGTGTCCTTACACCTTACCCAGTAGCTTTGCTCATGGAAATAAAATTATTCTGAACAGCTTGGAAAACTTCCTTTGCTTTAACTTGAAAACCCTGAATTCAGTTCCCAAGGACCTCAGTGGGAGCTGGATTAAGCTCTGTGGCAAAATCCTTTGCCTCTTACCACGCTGCCACTGCAGCAGGTGCTGAATTTCCTTTTACCGATTGGTTAATTTATCCTTTTGTGATTGCGATGTACAAGAAAGTCCTACATTTGTTTCCCACGTGTAGGGTTTTACTGAGCTTCTGAAACTGAAGAGACCCAGACCTTCTGCTCCTTCTACAGTCTCTAGCCATTTCAGAGCCCAAAAGCTTCAGCCTCCACAGGAGGCTGTACTAAAGAGTTCTCTGTGCCTATCAAGGAGATTTGCAGTGTTTCTCACTCGTTTTTTCTCATACTCCATCTCCGGAGTATGTTTATTCTTCCTTATAACTATCCTGCCTATCCAAATCATAGCTCTGGGTAGAGCTGCAAACAAGGACAGGCATGTCCTCTTACAGCCCAGAGGGGAAGAGGAGGGACAAGGACTTTACAGGTAAGGTTTTTGTTTGAAAACTAAAAAATAAATGGTGCATTTACCTTAGCTAGCATCCATTTACCGTTTGATAAATAGGTACAGTTATCCCCAGGACATCAGGTTAGAAGACATAGCTTAAAAAGAAATAGAAATACGGCATTTCTTCCTTCATAAGGAGCTCTGCCAGTCTTTGTTTTCCTGTCTTCCTTTGCTTCTCTTCAAACCCATTAGTTTGATATCCTTGAAGATCTTTTTAAAAACAGTCTTCTATTTTGAAAAAACCATGTCAAATTGAGAAGGAGGTAAAGCAACAGGGCTCCCCAGAAATAGAGCTCTGTTTCTACAGAAATAACTCTGATTGATGAATTCTACATAAATCACCAAATAAAAATCCTGTAAGATAATTAGAATGCCAAGGGATGGCAGCTCATCTGCTGAATTTAATAATTACATTTAAGGGCCCCAATGTTCATTGGAAAGATAATCTTCACATGCTACGTGGTGTGTTCCACAAGACATCCAAGTCAAATTTGCTTGTGTTTGTTATTCTTTTCAGAACGTGTTGGTTAATTTAACTCTTGTTTGATATGTGCCGAAGCACCTGAAGTGCCTTCAGGCACTCCAAAGATTTCTACCCTCTGATAATAAGACATGAGAGAAAGCATAATGATATTTACAAATTGTGAAAGATAGAGGTGTCTAATCACACCCAGACTTTGTTACTGAACGGATTTTGATATGGTTACTCTGGATTTATGCCTTTACAGGTTAAAAAAGAAAACCATAACTTTCAGACAAACTTGTCATCAAAAATGGCAATATTGCTTTGAGCAGAGCAGATAGAATCTGTATTTTGGGCTTGCTCTGTTTTACAATACCTTTAATGAACAGCATTTAACCACAGGCAGCTGTAGATCTAGTCTTATAAACCATGCCAAAATAATTAAAAGAAACAAGAAAAATGCAGATGTTCCCAAGTTTTGTCATTTTCCCACCACTGGAGAAAGGATTTTTAAAACAAGCCCTCCATAATCTTTTGAATATTCAAACACAGGGCTGAAACAGAAGGTGTAAGCAGTAACCATCCCTCAAAATAAAGTGAAAATTTTCCATTCAAATTGGAAGAAAGAAAACAACAAATAGGAAAGGCAATTTCCTTCTCTGTTTCTGTAAATTAATTTTAGAGATGGGCATAAACCATAAAGCTCAGATTCAGACATAAACCTGGGCTTGAAATGGAGCTGGGTAATGTATCCAGACCACCTCAGTTGCTGGAAAAAAGGTAATAACTGGTTAGTTAGCAAAGTCCCCTCTCTCACAGTATATTTCCTGATACACTACATCATCTTATATCCTGTGTTGGTGCACCACAGATGAAACACCTTAGGACCCTGTGACAGGTATAATTTTTTTTTTTTTTTTTTAAATCAAGTACATAGCTGGGATAAAAATTTTCACTAAAAAATTTGAGCCTCATTTATGGAATCTCTTACAAATCCATCTCACTTAGTGAAAGAAAAATTCTACTTAAAAATCCAGCAAGAAAGGATATTTAAATACAGCAATGCACCTAAAATATGACACAAAACCCAGTCTTTATGTTCACCAGTTCCCAACAACCCAGTTTAGTCTGGGACTAAAAACAGAAGCAGACAAATATATAAATACATGAGCTTTTACAGAATGCATTCATAATGGACCAAAAGGACAACATGAAATCGATATAGTAATATTTTTCATTTTAGGAAAAAGGAGTTTTTTTAAGACTATCATTCAGCTAATCTAATGTGTCGCCAATATTTGTTATTTGATACCAAGGAAATAAAAAGACTCAATAAAGCAACTTGGATGATGACAAGTAATAGGGAGCTAGGTCCTAGACACCCATATTGCCTCCTAAATCATAACAGTTCCTACATTGTTTAAAATATAAATCACACAAAGTGGTCAAATCCAGCTTTAATTCTCAGTCTAATGATTACATTGGTCGATTTCCAAGACCACAGCTAAAGGCCATGAGAACTTTCTAAATATTTTCCCAGCCATATACATATGGTCCCAAGCATTAAAAAAAAAAAAA
>QWTY01004266.1:10896-34770 GCA_008033365.1 Pseudorectes ferrugineus
GCAAGTAACCAAGAAAGAAAAAGAGCAGAAACCATATAGAAAGCACAATTGTGAAATAAAACATTCAACAGGGAGTTACTGCTCTGCAAGTGAGCTTTGAAATTACCAGGAGACATGAAGATTTTGATTCGGCAACCCACTGAATTTTCATGATCATTTTGGAAGGTGGAAGGGACCACATACAGTACCTTGGACATCTTTACTATGGCTTTGAGGAGTTTCAGGTTTCTTTCTTGCTTTTTTTCCCCTCTTTTTCTTGTGTGAAACAGATTGTTCATAGAAAACTATTTCAAGAGCTTTCCCTTCACTTTCCTGTGCAGAGCTACAACAGAGTGCTATTAGCATCTGGTTCTGCATATGCCTAGAAGCTCATTCATTTCAAGCCGCTTTCAGAATCAGGGCCTTGACATGTGATAATTCCCTACAAATTCTGATATGTATGGAGTTTTTTTCTTAAAATGTGCTTGAAATTTCCGAACTCCCTGAAAGTCTCCTCTCAGGAGACTAACCTTCTGGGGAATCATTTCTCATAGTGTTCCAATAAAGAAGCAGCCTGACAAATACTTAGTATGATGAAAAAGAACCTGAAAGACATCAAAATAAAAATATGAATACAAATTTACAAGCTGTATTAGTCATAATTAACCAGTCAGGAGAAATAGCAGTGTATAAAGATCTGCTATGTAAGAAGTATTGAATATTTCAGCAATTCTTGAGGAAGGTACTGAACTTTTCCTGCAATTAATTATTCATCCATGAAACTTTCCTTATTTCCTCCTCAAATTACTGCAGAACTTTCTTCTCCTCAGTGAGATCAGGAGTGTAATCACATGCATGTATACAGTACACAGACAAAAACACATACCCATAAAAAAAGCCTCATCAGATACCACCCCCAACTTTCCCCAGTTGTACATTTGATGCTTGCTGGTGCCATTAAGCAAACACAAAACAACAGCAAGCGCATTCTGTTGAAATGTTTAGCTAAATGGAACCAAAACAGTCACAGTTCACAATTTCATAAATACATTAATTAGAAGTGTCTCCAAATAGCATGTGATTTTGAATTATTAACATAAAACACTGCATTATAAATGACTGCAAATTGCATTCCTTAGTGCTCTCCATGCTTAATTTATTATGCCGTAGGAAAATTTGCAAATTACTTCACTGTTTTATATTTAATGGATAGTTTTATATGTATATTGTTTCATTAAGATAAAATTAAACCACTGTGTACGTATTATATGCCTTTCCAGTGACATAAATGTCACTAGAGACCCTCCGACTTTGTCAGAAGGGGAGCGTGCTTTCTGTCATCTCCTGGATTTAATAAAGCAGTGAAGTTTTGAGTTTCTGCCCTTTCCGTGCCCATCCATAATCCCTTCCTCTAGACAGCCCATTTCCGAAGTTTGCAGATGGCACTGCTGAAAAGTTTCCTGCATTTTGAAAGTAGGGAGGGGGGTGGTGGAGAAGCCAGGGCTGCTCTGTGGTTTGAAAGCAAAGGAGTTTTTGTGGTTTGAAAGCAAAGGAGTTTTTGTGGTTTGAAAGCAAAGGAGTTTTTCCAGCAGTGGCCTCTGCTGCTAGGGCAATGCAGGTGCCATGCCACCTGTGCTTTGTGGGTGAAAACGGAGGTGGCAAGCCAGGTGGGCCTCCTGCCCCGAACCCCACAAGCACAGACACCTCTGGAAAACCACTTCAGTCTCCCAGGAAGAGGAAAAGTCGGCTGGCATGGGCTGGCTTGCTACACTGCCGAGGTTTTTACTGTCATATCTTCCTGCAGTAGGGAAAAGATGGAAATAAAACATATTAGGAAATCCTGGTGAGGCTAGGTGGGGATGTGTGCCTGGAGACCACTGGGGAGGGAAGGTGAAGGACAGCGTATATGAAAGGAAAATTCATTAAATATGTAAATACAAAGACATCCATCTTTGACAACTTCTTTGCATGCTGTCTGTTCTTAGCCATTTGTCTTCCCTATTTGTAAATTCCTCAGAAGAGGAACTGCCTCTAACCATGCGCTTGTTTAGTGCCTGTTACAATGGGGACTCAACTTCCCTGAAAACCTGAAATGCAAATAGACTGCAAATAATAGATATTATTTGTGATACATAAATAAATAACATTGGGCCATGAAGATGCATCCTAGATGTGTTTAAAAAGGCTGTCCAATTCCCTGTTTTCTGAGATCTAATAATATTCCTTTGGTGGATGTGATAGATATTTCTTTGAACTCACTTTCAGGCCTTTTTAAAAGATAGCAAAGTTAGTGGTTTCCTGAGTGCATGGATTCTGTGTAGTTTTCAGAGGTGCTTTTGTTTAATAAAAATATAGCACAATAAAATATTGCAGTATGGGTAGGAGGTGGAGAGATGGCCTAGTTGGGAAAGCTATAAATTCTGCTGTAAGTTGAAACCGTATTAATGAAATTGAAGCTACAAGAAGATGCATGTGAGAGAGAGAGACAGCCCTCTGAGCTATTCTTTTCAAGTAATGAAGATGAGACTCTGTCAGAGATTGAGGTGTCAAAACTGGAAGTGCTGGAACAAATTCACAAATTAAAGAGCAACAAGTCACCATGACCAGATGGCATACATCTGAGAGCTCTGAAGGAACTTAAGAATTAAGTGGTTGAGCTGCTAACACAAAAATATGCAGCCTTTCATTAAACTGCTACCATGCCAGAGGACAGGAGGTAACAAATACCTCGTCTCACAAAATCTGGAAGGTGTGTTCCTGCAAGCTTGATTAAAGCTGCAGATTGCTTTTCTCTTTTAATCATCCTGGCTACAGAGTGAAGTTGGGCACATCCAGCAAAAGGAGCTGCCCTCAGCCGACAGGAGCCCCTGGTGAAAGCCAGCACAAGCATTTTGCTGACTCAGCATACAGTGCTGACCATTAACCTGGATATGGCTGGGGGCCTTGCAAGGACTGACTTCAGTGATAATTAAAAACCAACTGCCCTAATTACCCCCTGCCTTCTTAAACAGCATTTAGATTCCACAAGTCCCTCTCCCTGGCAGTATTTTCAGGATAGCTTAACTCTTTCCTGGGCACATTTATGAATGTGATGAGAGGACAAAGCTATCACTTTACCAACCCAGGAATATCCTTCTGGTTTTATCTTCCACTACCATTTCCTTATGATCCAGATAAAAAGCTCTTCAGAGTAGCATTCAGAGGAAAAAGCACAGAGAGGAAAAATAATAGTTCAAGATCTACCTGTGCAGCACGTACCATGTACTTGCACCGTTGTATAGATTTTAAGGTGTGTGTTTGATCACCTAGTGCTGCAGAGCACAGCTGCTGTGCTGCTCCTCGGTGTGCATGCCAGCACAGAGCCCAGATGATGCACAGGAGGCCGTGCAGACATGGCCCCACAGCCTCAGGTACACCCCACGTCCACAGGTCATCAGTGCAGGACATCAGCAGAGCACCCCTGCCTTTTCCTGCCAGGTATGCATGCAGATGGATCTCACCTCCCCAAAGGCAAGGCTCGGGGGTGCAGAGATCTCTGATTGCATCTTCTGGGTGTTACAGAAGAGAGAGTTTTTGCATTATTATGCTCACATCAGATTGACTACAGTATTTCTTCCTGCTAGGTGCTTAGCCTGTGACAGACAATATCAAGATTTAAGAAAGTCATCTGTACCAGTGAAGGTCTCTACTAGTCACTGGTGCTATTAAAAATATGTCTCTCTTCCAGAGGGAATACACCTGACCTTCATGTCCAGCCACTTTTTGTGTTCTTATGGTTAATGAAGGCCCTCGGGAAACTAGTTATCACTTTGAAGATTACAAATAGATTTCAAACTATCAAAACAGGAGCTGTGGGAGAACAGCTTAGCCATCCCCAAAACAACATGTTGAGATTAAAAAAAAAGAAAAAATACAGAAAAAAAGAAGATGGGGGTCTTCTTCTGCAGCAGAATCCACACCTTGTAAAAGCTTTCATGTGTGACAACTAAAGACTCTCCTACCATTTCAAAATATTCAGAATTGGAGGACTGTTCTCTAGGATGCACAGAAAAGGAGGGGGAATATCTGCTTGAGAATAACCAGACACTTGGTGCTTCAGACACATATTTCCAACCTGTAAGAATGAGACTTACATCACTACATCTAGTGAACACCCCGAGCCGTTATTCAGGGTGAAAGAAGCTTTTTTTCTAGTTTGGATAAGAAGTTGAAAATAAAACATACACACATGCAGGACATTTGAGTTTTTAAAAGTATTTTTCCCCCACAAATTAAACACTATATAAGACAAAACTTCTGGCCACGAGCACTCTTGCTTGTTTAGGGGCATCCTGAAACCATTTCTCTTGCAGCAGAGGACAGCTATAAAGCAGATGTTGAGAACCTCTGATTCAGATGCACAGGCTGGGGGCCAGCTCTTACCTTTCCAGTATTGTTCAGTCTGGCAGTCAGACTGGAGGAACCAATGCTTGAGGACTCCTTGCTGAATGCAGGAGCTTGAAGTGAGGGGGTTTTTTTCTCTGAGGTGGGCCTTCTAGAGAGTAAACCCTTATCTCCCACAGATGCAACAGAGAAGTGTTGGTACATCAACTGTACACTATAACAACTTTCGGATTATGATGCTTTTTAACCCTGGATCTTTCCTATCTAGAGTTGATGCATTGGCACAAAGAAGGAGGAGGACTGCTGCTGTCTTCTGACAACAGTTGACAAACCTGCTTTCTTCTTCCCATGCATATATACTCATATTTGAAAGGAAAACATGGACATTTCTTCAGGAAAAAAAATAATAACAACGAGCGGTTTAAACTTTGGCTTAATTTCTTAGTATTCTTAAAATACACCTCTGTGAATGAGCAGCAGGGCATGAGAAGAAGTCCACATCCCACTAGTAGCAGGTTGGGTGGGCTGGAGAAGACCATCATCTTTCATGTTTTCTCCCTCTGGTGGATCTGCTGGAGAAGATGGCCTGCTTTTCCTGATATCTCAAAAGTCCTTATTTTTCTTTCGCTATTAGCAAGGGGCCATTTCTCCCTCATCTTTACCTCAGTTTCCACCTTCAGAAAGGTAAGTTTAAGCAGATACATCAAAGTTCTCTGGATGGTCAAAGCCATTCAGTCTTCTCCCGGAATGGACAATCACAGGTTTTAGGTCATGACGGAAAGTCCCATCATGAGTGACTTCTGTATTTTCAAAATCTGTTGGAGGAACCACAAACAGATGTTCTTGCAGAAATGTGGAAAACAGGATATGCGTGGGAGTCCTTGCTGGGACAAATGGTGGCAGTCCTGTGGACTCAGTAATGGCCTTACACTCAGCAGAAACCAATGGCTTAAAAATATCTAACCCTCCCAACATATTCCCTGTGCATTCCTTTCATGGCAGTCACTTCCTTATCCTAAATCGGGCAATAAATATGGACAAATTCACAACTTGCTCTAGTGACTTTTAACCTAGAAATGCAAGCTGCTTTTATGTTTTATCACAAATGAATTCCACGCATGATTATGAAAACCCAAGTTTTCCCATGCTTGAGTCAAATCAAGGCCTATGCCAACATTTTTGCAGTCCCTAGGCTGGAGTACTGCAACTTATTCTTCATGAAGCTATCACTGGAAAACTCCACTTGGCTGAGAAAAGAGATGTCCTTTAAATATTCTGCAGTGGTCACTGGGTGCTTTCAAACGAACGTGTGGTGCTGACCAAGACTGACAGATCCCTCCATGTTGGGGACCCACTTCACAAAGAGACAGACATTTTCTTTTTGTCCCATTGCAGCCACTGAGCTCTCTGGGCTTCCTGCAGGCCTTGATGCTCTCCCAGCAGACAGTCCCAGCTAGTTGCCATCTCTCCGGCTGCATCTGCTGGATGTTTCATTGTCACTTCAGTCTCTACGCTCTTTTGGAACCACCAGAAGCTCAATTTGATAGGCTTCAAGTTGGCCTGAAAAACACAACCGTTTTTCAAATCTCTAATTGGCTTTTGGCAAAATTTACCTCAGGCTCTATTTTTTATGGCATCTTTACTGTTAACATTATTTTCTTCTGGTTGAAATGATAGGCAGGCAAGCATCACAAATGTATGAAACTCTCAGAAAGCAGACAGATACTCAAGGAAACTGAAATTATTTCTTTTGTGTAGCTAAAACAGACCCAAATAACAAAATCAAGTTGACCTTGAGTGAAAACCAAGCACGGTTTCTTGGCTCACAAGCTCAAGCAGCTTCAGGACTTTCATCTTTCCCTAACAGAGTTTGGACACAGAGACTGGTGAATGCAGAGTGTGGCCCCAAGCAGGCAGTATGGAAGCGGGTTTAGGAAAGCCAATGTAATCTGTGTGTTCTTACCATTGGGACAGCTCCTGCCTGCTGGAGTTAATGGAGGCAGCAGCTCTGGTATGGTGCCAGGCTTCTCCCCAACTCCCTATCCTTCTCAATCCAGCCAAATCTGTTCATCTGGAAATTTGGGGGTATGATGAGATCAGCCTAAAGCACTTCTCCAGCCAGTGCAAGAGAATTCCACAGTGGATGGACCAGCTTGCTTCTGTTTGACGTAGTGCAGCACTTAGGTTAAGGTCATTAACTTTTCCAGGATGTAATTTCTTTCATTTTGTGGAAGTCTCAAGTCCCTGAGCTTTGCTCAAGACCCGGAATCTAATGTCTTTTTCTGTTTTCTCCCTGACAAGTCTCAGAGATATTAAAAATCAAAAGAAGACTCAAAGGAGCAAATAAAGTCTCTTTAAAGTACTGTTCCACTTTTGTGTTAACTCACAGAAGCTTTTTGCTCTCTCTGCCTGGCCCCAGTCAGATCTTGCATAAAAGGGAAAAAATGCACTTAAAAGTGCTGTTTTCTTTCCACTTCCCCCTGCGCCTCAAATCATTAGTCTTTCTGCATTTCTCTTTTATTCCCAGACTGGCTTGTGCCGAATCAGATTATAATACATTAAACCTCCAAGAAACACAAAGCTCTCCAAAGTGCTCTTTGGGGTCTCCATACGTGTGTTCTCTTGCTCTTTCCTGCAATAATTACTGCCATCCCAGGGTCAGCTCTTGCGTGCAGGTCCCACTCTGACACACAGCCTCACCTCCCATCCCTGCAAAATGAATTCAGGATGGCGTTTGCCTGCACGTCGCCTCTGCTTTTGCACACAGAAACAAGGGAAATGCCTTGTCTGCAAGGATGCCCTGCCCTACTTTTCCAGGCTCAGTCCCTTTGCACAGAAAGGGGTATCTTCAGCTTCTTTGGAGAAATAGGGATGGTGGTATTCCAACCAACTTCTCTGGACACATCTTAATTACCTCTACTAAAGGCAGAGCTGTCAAATCACAGTTCTGGCCTGATGGGCATCTATGCCAAGGCTCCCCTGATTTCAGTGAGACCATGGCCCTCACAACTGTGGAGTCTTGAGTGATGACAGACAGTGCTGGGACAAGTTCAACAGCATTTGTGCTTTCAGAAGGAAACACTGTCCTTAGCTTGGCCTTTACTCTGAGCAGGAAGAAGGCTGTATAGGGGATATCACTGCTGGAAAGAACAGCCTCATCCTAGGGCAGCACAAGTGCAAAGAGTTGAATATAAGGCTATTGCCAACTATATCAACATCAGTCAAAAAGCAAACAGAAATAAAGCACAGTGAGGCACTACTCTGAGTGTGATTAGACTCATTAGTCACAGGTTGTTGGAGAGCAGCAGCCCTGGTATTCCCAAGCAGTGCTTCCAGCTCCCCATAGGAGGAACATAAGGAGCTCCAGGAAGGGCTCAAGGATACAAATAACCCTCATCTGTGGTGGCCAGGGCTGCTTTATCATGTGGCTGCTAAAGCTCCTGAGACATCTGCTGCTGCAGAGGAAGTCAAGTGAAAGGAATGATCCACAGCCGTGGGTGAGCTCTGCAGCTGGAGGCACCTGGGGACCACTTCTGCCCACTCAATGCCATTATGGCTCAGAACACAAGAGCGTTTATGAACCTACAGCAAATGAGTCATTGCGAGTTCTGCAGAAAATTTATTACTGGGGGAAAAAAAAAAAGATATCAACCTGAACACTTGACATCCAAAGAAACGTCAATGTGCTCTGAAGCCATGTAGCAGCTTTTTTTGGCTTCTGCAGGGGCAGAACACACCAAAATCCTTGGTATTATCAAAATTGGCATTATGTTTTTCCATCAGGCCTTACACACAGAATAAATTTGTATGGAAAGGAAAATATGTTTCTTCAAGCCACCACCACAGTCCCTTTCTTTCTTCTGGAGAAGTCGAGAATACATTTCTTCTGAGGGTGTAGGGAGAGCAACAGTGAACTAATAGGCACATGCTTTCACTACAGTTTTGTTAGAAAACTTGAATTCCCTTATGAAGTGCTACTCTCCGCCCAGTCCTGATATCTTCCTCTGAAAAGAAGCCTGCTTTCACATTTTTGTGGTGGTTTAATAACGTGGAAAAATGGGTCCACGATGGAAAGAGGTAAGGTTAAAATCCATTTCTACTCTTGCCCTAAGCAGGAAATAAGCAGATACCTCCCAAAGTGAAAGCCTGGTTATCTAGCTTGCTGCAATGCCATGCCAATAAAGAAGACTTTTTTCTATTTAAAGAAGTAATATAATAAAATGTTGGTTCATTTCATTATAATAGCTAGGAAGGATTTGCTAGTTTCACAGCATAAATTTAGATTAATTTTTTAGATTTGACAACGTTATAAAAATTATATTGATTCTGAAATTATAATTTTAGATTGGTTCTGTCATTTTAGCCTATTAGCAGTCTTTAAATGAAGTGATCCAATGTTACAATCAATCTTATCTTCCATTATGCACTTCCTGGTGCTAAAAAGTGAGATCGATTCTAATTAACTACACTGGTTCAGTCATTTGGGTAGTTTGTTCAGAAAAAAAAAAAGTTACTGCCCTAATATCACTAAACAATTTGTTATACATTTATGTACTGAATTTATATCCAAAATGAATGTCACTCCTATGGTAAAAACTGTATGGTTACAGCTCTCTAAAATACAGGATGGCAACATTAGTGTTACTGGTTTAGCCAGTGCAGCACATGAAATATTTTCAGGGTCCACTTGAGGTTTAAGAAGCAAAGCAGGGTCAGCAAAAAATACTTCCTCTGCAGCAGAGGCTGTAAATCTATATGTATATTCAAAGCAACTTGGAAAATGGCATTTCCAACATGCAGCTGTGGCTAAGAGGACAGGCTGAAATGCTGCTTAAGAGGCCATGATGGTGAAAATAATGCTATGAAGCAAGCTGATGTGATTTAAATTTGAATCAGCTCAAACTCACTTATTTCTTCCAGCATTTCCTGGCTTCAGCTTGCACTGGGGAGACCTTGATACCCACCTGTGCCAGTCTCAGACTCCGTAGACCACTAGGCTTCAAATGAATTCTATAGATGTTGGCATAGGTGCAGGGCTGTGGGGGACCAGTATGCTGTGATCCCACATGAAATGAACCTGAAAGTCTGATGAACTCTTGGAGAGAAAAGCAGAAGCCAGAAAGGTAGATTGATTTTAAAACAGACAGCAAAGGCTGACCTCTGGTAAAACTTGAGGGAACGTGTACGTCTCTTAAAATTTTATTCCTTAGTATGCTTAAACCATTCTCTTAAGTAAAACACTATTACCTCAAGTACAAATCTGTTCATTTTCTCATCTATAATGCTTGTGCTTGGAGTCTCTTCTAACTGGTTCCTTGCTTTTCCCTGCTACAGCTTTAAAGAAATGCAGCATGTACACCCTCACCACTAAATCAGCTTGTCTACCTGTCACATTCAGGGCAACTTGGAAGTGGTCTGCAATTCAAGGGACGCTATGCTTGCTTTTCCAATCACTGCACTACATCCTTTTGTGTGGACCAGCGTGCTGGGGAATGAGTCAAGAATAAGAAATGTGGCCCTGGCATCCTGCTGCAGGGTATTCCTTGACTTCCCTCCCTTCATCAGCCCTCACGCATGCTTTGTTCCTATTTTCCTAATGGCATCATCTTACTGAGAAGCCAAAGTGCTGAAAAGAACCGTGAAAGGGTGCAGTAACTGTAAAATGTTTCACTTATTCATGGCTTTTTTCTTGTTTTTCTTTAAGATCTCAACCTTGGTCATTCAATGGAAAAAGATCAGAAAATTACTGTGAGCCCCTGTATCTTCCCACTTTGAGCTGAAAAAGCATCTTGGCCAGGGGAAGAGAAGTCCTGCAGAGATAAAAACCCAAAGTGGATGGCAGGTGGACTAGCACTATACTTCCCTCTAGGCCCTCAAGAATTGCTGCTAGTTGTCATAAAGCTTGCCAATAATTCTTAGGAAGGGGAAATCTCAGCACCCCATTTCTTGATTGGCTCCTTTTATCCTTTCCTTGAACATGTCTCAGTATTGAATATGTGCTGGCTGAAAAGATTGACTTTGGATTCTGTGGAAAGCCACTGCAGAAATTACTCTGGGTGATGCTGGAAGATTTTGCATGGGAATATCCTTTTTATGCCGGTGGTTTGTTACTCAAGTGACAGACAAATGCCTGGCAAGAAAAAGCCTTGATTTCACTGTTCCTGCTATTGCATTTGTATTGCACACCATCATTAATTATTTGCCATCTTGTAAGAAGCCCTCGGGAGCCTGATTCTCCACTGCCTCACACCTCATGTAATCATTTACATCAGTGCAAAGTGAGTGCAAAACACTCTCACACATCTGCAGAGAGGTCCAACTCCAGCGGCATTCCAGCAGACGGGGCAATGGAGGGTGAGCCTGGAAAGCATCAGAGGGTGCATATGCACACCACTCTTGTTTGCACAAGACAAGCAGCATTGGTTCACCCTTAGCTTGATGCCACTGGCCAAGCAAGAGGACAGACAGACCCCTGACTGCCTCAGGGCAGTGCCCTAAAGCTTCTCGAATCTCACCACCAGCTCCACAAGGTGCTATAGACACTTTGCAACGTGAGTCTGTCACCGACCGTGGCATGTGGGACACGTACCCTGCTCGTGGTGCTTTGTGGGGTGACAGGGGTTCCTTTCTGCTGCAGCCCTGGGGAGCTGCTGGGGTGTGCCAGATCCCCATCCATGCCCGGGGTTCCTCCCAGCAGAGCAACCTCACGAGCTGGATTTCTAAACGCAAGGTGGGCAGTGCTAGCTGGGCTGTGGATGGGAAAGGCCAGGTCCCAGGGCACCTGAAGGAGAAGATGGCTGGGGGTGATGTGGAAGGAGACCATGATGCATGGCCAATGTCACCCAGAAAAAAAAAGGTGTGGGAGCAGACAAGGTGAGAGATACTGCAAAGTAGAGGAGGTGACATTTCTGCAGAAAAACTGCTTTTGTTTCTTTCCCATTTCACAGGCAGCATGTCTATTAAATGTGGCTTTTGCTGCCAAAGGACTTGTCATATTACATTAGGTTTAGCAACTTCTGCTGTGGCAAAGTGTGCAGCGTCTCCCTTCACATAAAGAAAATATTTTCACAAGTCTGTTCAACCTGCTAACTGTGATTACAGACAGTTGGCCCCTGACATGACATTTATTGCTCCAGCGTCCAAGTAAGAGCCTCACAGCACTGCCCAGCCAGCTACCTGAAGAGCACATATGTGTGTGGAGATCTTAAACAAGTTTCTGCTAATGGCTTCATTTTGTACCCTTTTAGTAGGTCTTTAGCAGCTTGATACATGGTACAGTAAAGTAATAAAAATAAAAAGAGTATGTGCAAGTTCCCTCTTTTTATGCTCACCTTGAAATGTATGATATGATACAATATATTATATCCATTTGCTGCTGCAAGTGCTCTTTGCATGCATATTTCTACTCTCCTCAGCAATATTCATCATAACTAAGAATCACTGCAATTGTCTACCTCCACTTGAGAGACAATCTCACACAGAGTGAAAATAAAAGACAGTGAGAAACAACACCAAAACCAAAGACCTGTAACATGTGCTAACAACAAACACAAACAACAGGTTGACCTAGTTGGGTGTCTACGTCAAGCAGTCTAAAAGATGACTGACTAGAGGAAAGTTTGCTATGAAATGGAAAAAATAAAAAATGAACCTCAAAAAACCCCAAAGCAGAACAAATGAGCAAAGCAGATACTTCCCTGTTCCCCACAGGATATGCTGATCATGGTCACAGCATCTACTGGAAACAACTGCCGAGAGACCAACTTCTCCATCACTGCATCCAGTAACTGTGCAGGCTTCTGCAAGACCTATCTATATATTTTCCTGGCATTTGGGAAGAAAGAAAGCATAATGAAAACTTTGCCAGTACAAGAGAATAAAATCTGGCAATCATTTGGTTATTAATGATTGGGCTTTTGGGGGGAGTGAGTCGTTTTAAATTGGGTTGGTTGTTTTAAATATTTTGTATGAGTTTAAATCATTTAAAAACGTGTTAAATGGCCTGGCTTTTTGCCTTCACTTTCCTTTCCTGCACAAGACATTTGTAGGGCCTGGATTCTTACATGACTTGGCCTATTCTGTCTTACTTTTTGGCAGGTCACTTTGCTCTATTCTTCTCCAAACAGAAATTAAGCTCTGGCCAAGGGAGAAGCAGAGCAGAATGCAGCCTGCTACAACAGCTTGTAGTGAGTTGGAAAGAACTCTGTGTTACAGATGAGAGCTGATCAAATACCCTTCTCTTTTTTGTTGTTAATTTCACTGTCTTATTTTTAAACTTGCATGTGCATCTGCCAGCAGCACTGCATCTTGTTATAATATTCTTATTAAGCAGGTGGATGAATCGTGAGCAGACAGGATTTAGTTCCATTTTGGCTAGGGGTAGGCTCTTCAGTGATTTCATCTACATCTTCTGCGGGACTGGGAATTCAATTGATTCTACAGCATCAGTCTGAACAGTCTCCCTCACAGTTTTGTTTTCTATCGTGTCAGAAACTTATTTATGAAAAGACCATGTAAGATTCAATGCTGGGCCTTCATAACTTCTTTTGCCAGAGTTGTACCTCCTTTAGCAATAAAATAACTCATGCCCAGAAAGGATAAGTAAGAGCTGTACAGCTCTATTCTGCTTTCCCCATTTGCACTCTCTTTTTGTTGTTGTTGATAGTCTTTTTCAATTTTCCCTTTTATTCTCTGCTTGTATTGGTATCTGAAGTGGGCCTGGATAACCAACAAGAGGTAGGTGTCAAAACTCAGGGATGGAGAGCTCACATTCTGAAACAAAACCATTTTTCCTCCTCCTTCTTTTCCCATGGTTCAGTTCAAAGAAATCATCTGAGAGCAGCCTACCCTGATGCAGAGAACCTTTCCTGGAGATTTCTAATATACTACAGTAAAAACCATTTTTTTCCAAGACCCCCCATAAGTCCCCAGGGATTTTTCATGGTCCGGTCTTCGTTAAAACAGAAAGCATATTCAAGGGGAACAACTAATCCCCTGCCTGAATGCAACATGCCATTTGGACACTTTGTGATCTGGTACACTAACTCTCTGATTTGTTTGGCCTTGTGAAAACCTTTTAAGCTAGGCTCTGGAAATTTACCCCTGAAGCCTCTTCTGGGGCTTGTGTTTTTTATTTTTCTCCCATTTCCTCAAATCTTTCCCTTGTTTCTAAAGAGTGCCATCGTCCGTTCCTGAGCCCTCAAATCCAATTACCAAACAATGTACAAATATATGGCTGAGCGTGGTCTATGGGAACAGCTGCAAAATTGCTAATATTAGGTCTAATTTAGCTACAATAAATTAGCAAGTGTGTGGAAGCAAAATGATGACAGCATAATTATAACAAAAGTCGATGTGTTGAAGTATATGGATGACAATACATACTAATTTTAGCGAAAAAACGCAGCAAATGAAATGCATGCAATGAACAGACGGGACTAATAGCTCAGACACATATACTTAATGTGACCAGTCAGTGTAAAAACAAAAAGATAGATGAAGCTGTTCAGAATCTAGTGCTAACAAGCAGTGTAGTCTGAAACCATTAACTGTCAGGGGTAATAACACTCAAAGTACTGAAGTGCAGTAAAACAGCAGCACTTTTCTCGGGATGATGTGCTGATGTACAAGCACACACCTGTGAAGAGGGTACTAAATCTATCCTCGCGTTTATTACTATGGAGGGAGGAAAAACAACACTAATAATGTAAAGTATAAACGAAAATAGCAGACAGCAGAGAGTGACATTTGCATGGTCCCAGTCAGCTTGTTAGCTGAAGTGGGTTTTAATTAGCTATTTTCCAGCAAGCAAACGAGCAAATTAGTGGCAGCCATAAACAAGCAGAGACAATCAGGCCCAAAGAAAAAAAAAAAAAGATCGGACCTTTTTCTGTGTGTTTTCCTTTTGGAAATACAATGCCTTCATGCTTCAGCTAAATATTTCTATTAACCAAAAGAATGTGGTAAAGCAAAGACCTTGGCAACTGTGCAAGTTCCCGAACAGGCTCAAAACACAATGTTAACAGCACAACAGGGACACAAAGCCCTGCTCTGAAGAAACCCACATCGAAGGCTAAACCTTGGGCCTCTTGTGCAGAGCCTCAGGGGCTCCAGTGCACCTTGGCTCTGGCGAGCTGCCCTCCTGCTGAAGACTGCCCACCCATCCTCAGCTCTTGGAACAAGAGGGCCCCAGCACCATCCCTCACTCCCGCTCTGGATGCGCAGCAGCAGGTGCTTCAAAAAGTGTGATGCAGGGTGTAGGTGCCACCTTCTCCTTTGCACCGCAAGAGGCACAAGATGGGTGTTGCCAAAGGGGTGCCTGAGGCTACCAGCTGCTCCTGCTGCTGAGGAAGAGGGATATAGCTCTGCAAGGGCTGCAGCAGACAGGCCACCGGGGTGAGCGTGAGGAGGGAAGAGAGGTGAGCAGCAGGGACAACCCCTGTTGCTAAGCTATCTTGCTAAGAGAAGATGCTTATCAGTGTAGGATGCAGCCCTCGGCACACAACGTGGATTCAGGCAGCAATGAACAATCCCACTTTTGGTGTTTCTTTTATTACCACAGTATTACTGGCTGCATAATGAAACCTGCCCCACTGTTACAGCAACATGAACACGGGAGGAAGATCCTTCAGAGCCTGGTCAAGCAAGGCCCAAGGTTAAGTAATTCACTGCGGTACTTTTGCTACTAAACTGATTATATTAATAATCAGCCATAATGAAAAACATGGCAAGCTTATCCCTCGAGTCAGTCATGTTTAGCCTCCTGTTCCCTCTGATTTTAAGAAATGCTGATGCGGCAAAGATGGGAAACCCAATACAAAGGACAGATTGCATACTCTTATGCTGAACATGCCCAAATCCTTCAGGTATAAAACCTGACAGCTGAAAAGTCAGGTAGCAGTAAACAACTACTAGAGGTAGTTGCTAGGCAGGAGAGTTCAGTGGTCTGAGCACTCATCTAGACCTTGGGAAAGTTGAAGTTCATGTTTCACTCTATCAGAAACTTCTACGGCCATGGGTGACCCAGCCAATTTGTCTGGGGATAAAAGTACTTCTGCCTCAGGAATTTGCTGCAAAATGCTCATTAAATATTGTGTAGGGCTCAGATATTGTGGAGAAGGGGCTAATTAGTTGGAAGGAAGGGAAAACACCTAATAGAAATTAATCTTATTTATGCATCACTATTGGTACATGTGGCACTAGAGAAAGACATTGCAGCAGGCTTTCGGTTGGTATAAATTATCAGAGAGCTGCAGGAGAGACTCTCTTGCCTCCCTGTCCTTGTCTTGTACCAAGGGTATTACAGTCTAATTAATACAGATAACATGAGTGCAGACGCCTACCTGTTGGGCGCCGTTGGAATATTAACACAAGGGGAGGGCTGGGGGAAGGCTCTTAAAGAAGGCTTATTCTATTTAGTTCATTTGTTTAGTAATGTTTTGATGGTCAGAAAACCCTGGCAATGAGTAGAGCCCAAGAGGCAATTAGCAATGGGGCAGAAAATGTAATGAGCCAAAAAATGAATTAACTTGAGCAGACTAGGCACAGACACAAGGGGCCAATGCTTTTTGCTAGTTTATAACCCCTGCCCCTCTGCTGAATTCAGAAAAGTAGGAGGAGGTGTGATTTAACATAGAAACAGCCTGCAGGATATTTCCTACCACACCCAGGGTAGCTCTTCTCCACACAAAGCACCAGCTGATGTGGTGGCAGGCAAGCAGGCAGCCTGGATCAGCTCTTGCCTAAAGCCAGCCTCTCTCCGTAAAGTTTCCTTCCAATACCACCACTGAGGAGGGCAGAACACTGAGAAAACCAGCACCCAGCAGGTTGCCACCATGCCCAGGAAGAGGGGGCAGCAAGGGGTACCCTGTCAGACAGCAGCTCCCAGCACTGCCCTGCCAAGGCAGCAAGGCTAGTGGCAGCAAGAGTGGGGCTAGTGGAGTACAGTGAGCCAAATTTTTCTCTCTTTGCCTCTTCCGAGTTTCTTTTGGTCCTTTGTTTATTTTTTTTTCCTTTGATGGCTTTCAGGTTTTGCTATTAGCAAACATACATGCTTTGTATTAGAATTTCTTCTAAGTCATGGGCTGATATTGTTTTCAGCTTGTACAAAACCATAAGCACTTTCACCACACTCAAACTGTTTACATGTTTTGCTTTTCCAATGAACTTGTTTCCCTGTCTCTGACAGCAGTTTGTGAACATCGCAGGGAAAAAAGCATAGGCAATTTTTCTTGCAGGTACACAGGGATGGTAACTATCCAGCTTCCACAGGGGGACACAAGAGGTAACTATCACCCAAATTGTCATGTTAGCCATCCTGCTAGCCATTAGAATCAAAGATAATGATTTGTAGTTTAGAGAGCTGCTTGACTGAATCACAGAAAAACACAACTGCCCCCAAGTGTGTGCTGGGATGATTTTCAACGCATGCTGCAGTTCTGCAACGCTCGGTCTTACACGGCCCATAGGCTTTGTCCTGAGGGAGATCATTCCAGCAAAAACCTAAAGTTGTTATGTGGAGTTCAGGAAGGGAAACTTTGAGGAGGAAAAAAAAACCGTCCAAATCATTTTAATTCCCTTCTTGCATGGATAGTTCAATGCCAAATGAAAAGACAGGAAAGCCACAAAGCACACACACTTCAACACTGCTCCTTTCTCCCGGGGTCATGCCCAATGCTATTTCATCATGGCTAGGGGACTTTGGGGGAAACGGGAGCAGAAGGGAAAGAAGAAAGATGATCTTTAAAAGAACAGAACTGTTGAAAATTCAGAGCAAGCGAGTCAATTCATAGCTTTATCAGCATATAGCAAGTGGAATAGCAAGATATTCCTCTTCAAAGAGGAAAGTCCCCAAATGGATAAAGGTTAAGATAAAGGGGCAGAATTTCTGCCTGGCTCCATGCAGCTCACAGCTGCTCTGACATTGGCTGGATCTTTGGTCTTTTTTGGGTGAACTATCACTGAGCATAGGAAAGTCATGACCAGCTTCCCGAGCATCCCAATGGAAAAAAAAAAGCAAGGGGTCTAATCCAAATCTTTGACACTTTATATCAACAACTGTAAATCTTTGCCTCAGCTCCTGCCAGCCTCAGAAGTTAAATGGACAGCACTGTTCATTTCTTATGCCTACACTGCTCCATTGCTTTTAGTGAAGCTGCAGGTTGTAATTGAGAGTCTGGTAAGGATCCCTTTTCACTGAGTGATGTTACAATCTTCTTTGCTGGAATTATTTTAGCCTTGTAATAGCTCTTTTTAGAGAACAGTCTGATCTACTTTCCAAAATCTTCTGCAGAAAATAAGTTGCATTCATAACACAGGAATGAGGTTGAAATCCAAGGCCTTACCCAGCAATATCTCACTCGCCTCAGGACATGTCTTGATGATCCCTTTGTATGGTGGTGCTTCAGCAGCAGCAGCAGCAGCAGAAGAAACAGCTTTCAGCAAGGATCCTGACAGATCAGAGACAATAAGCCTTCACAGCCCAGGGAGGTCAGGCAAGCAGGAGACAAAAGCTCAAAGTTCAGCCCCACACACATCCAATCTGCCTGGAATAGCTGGGTTACCCTTCACCTGGGCACAGAAGCAATACCAGCAAAACCTGTTCTGTTTGGCTTCTCTGCCCAAAACATCCCATACAGACAATAAAGATTAAATGGGAAGGGTTGTTCTGCTCACAGCTACCCCCACTAAAGAGTTACTGCTCATCTCTGGGGTCTTGCCTAAACACAGTGATGAGATTCATGGGTTTTCTTTACTGCAATAGAGAGACTGCACCAATGCCCACAGCAAAACTGAATTTCTCCTCTATTTTTCTATCCCTGTGTCTCTTACTCCTTCATTTGCAATCCTCTTCTCTCTAACGTTAGTTCTGCCATCATTACTTGCAACTGAGTGCATATTAGACTAGGCTCTCAGCAATTAATGAGAAGGCTTATCAAAGGAAGATAACATAGGGATCAGGACAGCAGAACTGGGTGCTAAGTAGCAGCTTCTTTATGACTGGATTTTGGAGGCACAAATCTACCTTCAGTTCTCACCGATTTCACAAAGAGCTTCAGGAAATGAACTCTTGTGGCATGACTTGTTTTCCACTGGGTTGCTGTAAGAGAACCCCTGATGGACACAAAGAAATGAAAGTCTAAGCAGGCACATGCTAAAACCCACAGAGGTAAGGTCACACCATAGCTAGCGAGGGGGTACCTAGGTTTGCTAGGCCAGCATGGTCCAAATGGTCAAGCCATGCTGTTGACTTTGTTAGAAGAAGCAGCCATGTGGTGTCTCCCACAATGACAAAGAAATTGCCATTTTGGAATAGGTAGCCTTTTTAATAAAGGCTGCTTTGAGCTATCTCTGTAATATTTTTTTACAGTGTTTTGTGATTAATTTCCCTTATGAAAAGGCAGAAGATGTATTTCTGTAGGAACTGTGGCCAGTCTGACTGGTTAGAAAGGAAAGTATCTGTATTTCTGCTTTGACTGTAATCAGGAAGAGTTAATCCAGTCACACATTTTCATAGGACATAGACCAGACTGAACAAGTGTCTCTTCTTTCCCTTCCTGGTAGCTCCCCTTCTGAGAAATAAGGGAAAGAGCCAAACTTCTAACTACAAATGCTTCCCACCAGGTAGTGGAGAGAAACTGAACATCTCATCCCATATCTTCTCCTCCTCTCTGCCTGTTTTCCTTCTTGAATGGAAAAAAGGGTACTCATTTCAAGCATCTTACAGTAACGTGGGGAGGATGCCTCAGGCTGCTATTTTGCAAATGAACAACGAAACCCAGATACAAACTGAGGATCAGACTGTAGTCATAATAAAACTACTGTGTCTGCACATGTGATTATTGGTAGCAGTGGGAACATGAGAAATTCATAGGCTGAGACACAATGAGCTCCCTTAAAGTCTGAGCATTCTTCTGTAATTTAAATAGATTAGGGGTGCAAATCGCCCAGGATTTAATCTTACAAGTACACTTTCCTGGCACTTCATACTTTGCCAAAAAGTGCTTCCCAGAGGTGTCTTTTCCCCTCCCACTATTTCTATCCTTCTGCATTTCGTTCCAGCAGCAAGCACGGGAAGAACAGGGCAAACCCAAAAACTGTCTTATTTTGAAACTCAGTGATCATCTTTGGATCTGAAAGGTTGGGCCAAGCTGTATGCTGGAGAAAATTAGTGACACTCCTTGTAATTAACTAGTCCAGACAGTTCACTTTTAATGCTTATTTCTATTTCTTTAAGCTTCTATCACAGAAAATATGCCCGTAGTTTTCTTGACATCCAGGTGTAGCAGTGATCTTCTCATGAAAGATATCTTACACCAAAGGGCAGATAGTTCCTTTTTTTTACCCCAAATACTAATGCAACTAAAAGAGTTTCTTGCAGAATAAATGGGATATAGGCATAGAAGCACTTTTTTTGCATTGCAAATACAGATCAGATTCTAAACTGCTGAATATGATATAAATATAGCCTTTTACAGATTAAAATTAATGGAAATACATAGCCTTGTTGACTTCATTTGGCTTTGGATCAGCCAAATGGATCACTATACATACCCAAAGCAAAGACGATTTTGACATAAGCACAAAGGCTAGGCACAAGAACCAGAAATCTGGAATCTGGAAGACATATAAGCTACCCATATAAAAATATTCTATGACTTTTCATGCTGCAAATATTTGCGGTGATGACTTCTCCCAAGATTTTCAGATGATCTATGTGTTCTCTAGATCTCATCTGCTTTTCTGCCATGACCTTAATTTTATTCACATGCAGCACACAAAAAAGAAACATTGCCTTTTTCCTTAGCTTGATTATGCCATTATATAACAGACCAAAACCCATGAAAATGGGAAATGCAGAAGAAAATCCAGACCACAAAAAAGCATATGTGCAGGAAAGATAAAAAAATCAATTGCTAAAATTACTTTCTTGGTATTAGCTTTTAGGCAGCAATGGACAAACAGAAAAAAAGAAAGTCTCTTTCTAACTCGTATCTGAAGATAAGAATGCCTGAAGTATTTGGATTTGCAAAGCTGTGTTGGCATCTTGTGAATTCAGGTTTGCACTGAGTCAGGCAAATCCATTCTCTTCTAACATCAACATTTCCCCTCTCTCTGGTTAAGTGTAAGGGATGACCAAAAAACAACCCACTTAGGGAAAACATCAGTGGTGTTTCCTCACCAAGTCCCCTGCTGCAGCCTGGTGTTCATCATGGCTCCGCTGTAAATTTCCCCTGTAACTGCTGAGCACTCGCTCACCAGGCCAGCAGCGACGACGCTCCTGGACCTATGCACAGATCCAAACAGCACAAGCACCACTGAAGAGCATTGCAGGTTGCTTCATCTGTCTCCTTTTTTCTTTTTTTTTTTCCTTACACATTCCTTGGCCTTCCTATGACATAGCAATGTGATAGAGAATGTGCATATCAGACAAAAATCTCAGAGTAAAGTGAGGCATAAAATTTTAGAAAGACTTTTTCCACTAAATTCATAGTCTTCTGCTGTAGTAAACATTTCTACTATGCTGTGTTGATGATGATTAATAGAAGACTTGACACAAAACAAACAAGATATAAAAATGGTACTCATTGTCCTTCTCTCAGCACATTTTCTTCTAAGCTCTTTCCAGATTAGAAAATAAATTGTTTTTCAGGACTTAGGTATTTCCAGTTGTGGAATCAAAAATGATATGAATCAAATTATTGAGATACGGGAATTTTCAAGCTATGACTAAAAGGCAAGAGAGAATTTCTTTCCTAACAGGAGAGTGTGAAAACACAGCCGCTTCCTTTGAAGGACAGTGTGAAAATTCAGACAGGCTTCCATGCTGCTACAAATGAGTGCAAAATAAAGTAGGAACTCCAGATCTTCTTGGGAAGAGTATCAGAAAGAGCTGGAAAAAGAATCATATTTCTGGAGAAAGGGTAACAGGCTTTCTGAAGGGTTCTAAAGACAGAGATTGATTCACATCCCAAAGCAGTGCACCGGGACAGATGTAATTTCCTGGATGTTAATAGTTATTAACGCCATTAATAGCATGGTAGTGGCAGATCACATCTGACCACACCAGAGTAGCTGTGAGATAGAAGTGACAGGCTTTCAGAGTAAAACACTTCATTGATATTGTGTAAACTGGCGCTAAGAGATGGCTGTAAAACAAAAAGCCTTAACTGCTGATGAAAGTGGGAGCACCCTCCAAACTGCACCCTCAAAACACCTGACCTTAGTGGGAGAGCTGCTGCACTTTTGTCTCCCAAAAACTCTGGTTCCTTTTGCACAAATTGCTTTCGTGTTCATGGGTCCTGTTCCTCCCTCCTCAAACAAGACACACTGGCACCAGATCTCTCAGAACAGCACCAGATCTCTCAGAACACCTCTCCGAACACCCTTTAGGAAAGCTGTCATATCAGAGGCCACTTTGCTTTTCAGTCCTGACTTCCCTCCCAGCACATACACAGAGGAAGGACAGGGACAAAACACTTCAGATTTCAAATCACTGACACAAATGTTCTTAACACGAAGATTCCTGTGAGCCACAAATATTCCCAGATTCCTTTACTTTAAATCAAATATTTTCATCCTTAGAAATTTCTGGTGGTGCCTTAATTCTGGAACATGCAAACTGCCATTCACAGAATATCAAGGTTTGGGACCTAGTCGATCCTTCCCAATAAATATGACAAGGAAGCAGCTATCTATACTACTTGTGTGATGCTTTTTCCTGTGCTTATTTTTTTGTTGGTGGTTTTTTTTTTCTTTTTTATTTTCTGTAATGAAAGAGAGAACCTGGGAGATAGCAGGAACCAAGGTTGATCTAACAGGCAAACACAATATATTTGTCATGATTTTCATGTTATATTTCCCATATGCATATTAGTGCTCCCTTTCCATTGGCAGAAGAGAGAAACTCTTGTCCCACCATGTTGTTATTGGTTTCAGCAGCATAAGCTGAGCTTTTCATTATAAGAAGAAATGATTCATGAATCCATCTCATTTGTCTTTGGTTTGGATGGGAGCATCTCTCTTTCCCCAGCAGAAGAAAAATGGTCACTACCTTTATTTTTCACCTCGTCTATAGTTGATTATCTCCTTGCTGGGGAAAAAAAGGGATAGAGCCTCTTCCGCAAAACAAGAAACGACCCCTTGCTGGAAGGACTTAACCCAGGCATAAAACCGTAATTGCTAGAATTTTCTTTATTGCTACTTCTTTCCTTTATCACTGCCTGTTCAGACAGAGGCCTCCTGAGAGTACCCTCATTGCTGGCACCTGAACATGAGACCTCTGGGTGCAAACATATGAGCCCTACCTGTTGCATTAATGTAGGATTCCTATCAGCTGTCACTTAGAGCAGCCCCGACGTGCTCCTCCAGGACTGCCTGCTCTAGGTTAGAGACTGCCGCAGCCCTGAACAGCAGGAGTCCATTCTTGCATATTTTATTGATCTCAGTATGCACTTAGGCAACACTTTCTTTTTTTTCATTTAACATTTATTTTACAATTGCTTTCACAACCTGGCACAAAGGTGGAGGTTTGCTCTGGTGTCCCCAAAGGAGAGTGCAATCTGACATGGTAGAGTGGATGTAGTGCTGAGGGCGGTGCAAACAGCCCCTCTGAATGCCAGGGAACAGTGTGTGTGTGTGGGAGGGGGGGGATGAGGAGGTGTTGCAGCACCAGTGCAGGTACTGGGAAGATAGAGACCAGCAGCATCCCATATCCTTGACAGTCCCCACAGAGGCAGCTGAAACAACCTGTCAGACTGGGAAGGCTCAATAACAAAATCATTTTTCTATTTAAAGAATGATCTCATCGGTGCCCTCAGGTTTGCCCTGGTAAAAATCTCCTGGTCTTCTGCCTTTATATCTGGACTGTAGCCATACAGACATCACATTGCCCAGCATTTTATTTTCACACATCTTTAAAAAGAGAGCTGCTATAAATTGTTTTCAAGTTACAGAGTATTTTGTTCCCCAGACAATACTTCAGTTTCCTATAATCACAGATAAATGAAGAAGTGTTCTGGTAATTATACTAGCAAAGAGCATTCGCTTTCAGAGAAGGATATTTTAAAAATATTCTGGGAAACTGTAGGTAAAGAAAAAAGAAGCTCTGCTTGGTTTGCTCTCCTCTCCCCAGCTCTGGTGAGGGTTGCAATAACCCCAAAAGCCAGTCATATCCTGGGCTGCATCCAAAGCAGCATGGCCATCAGGGCAAGGGAGGGGATTCTGCTCCTCTACTCCTGCTGCACCTGCAGTGCTGCACCCAGCTCTGGGGCCCCCAGCAGATGAAGGACATGGACCTGTTGGAGCGAGTCCAGGTGAGTGACACCAAGATGATCAGAGGGATGGAACACCTCTGCTGTGAGGAAAGGCTCAGAGAATTGGGTTTATTCAGCCTGGAAAGAGAAGGCTTCAGGGTGAACTAATTGTGATCTTCCAGTACCTGAAGGGACCCTGCAAAAAAGAAGGAGAGAGTCTATTTACAAGGGCATGTAGTGATAGGAAAAGGGGGAATGG
>QWTY01004267.1:421-21570 GCA_008033365.1 Pseudorectes ferrugineus
TGAGGGAAAAAGAAAAAAACAACCATTGCTGAAAATAAATTTTAAAAATACCCAAAGCAACAAAAGCATGCACAGATCAGAAAGACACCCTGCTAGCACTCCAGCCTCACAGGATCCTGACTGCTCCTCCTCATGTGAATGGTTACATTCACTTGATGCATTTTATGTTTTTAAGCAGGGGGACTTTGCTCAGCTCTGAAAGCCTATACGTTGTTTTACTTTGGGAGGTCTCCCACACTGCACATAACCCAGCACACACTACCTGGTGCCCCCTTCTCTACTGACCACCCCACACCTCCTCAGCCCAGCCACTCACAGCTTTCCCTGGGAAAGCAAAACCTTATTCATGATAACCCAAACACAACCTCAGGCGGCAAGTGAAGAGTACAGAAATGAGAGCACATTTTCACAATACACCTGCTGAAGGTAACCAAGCACCTGCAAAGCAGGAGTTCATCCTGGGAACGAAGGCTCCTGCCATGCAACCCTTCACAGGCACTTACTGGGAGTACAGCCTGTGTAGTCAGCTCCTACAGCTGCATCGATTGCTTTAGCACTCAGAAGTTTTGCCTTGTGTTTGTGATTTAGATCTTTTTAGATTATTTTTTAAAGAAAACTCCAATGGCCAGGTGAGTACCTCAGACACCATTCCCATGAAAAATATGACTTCTCACAATTTCCCTCTCTGTGGCTATGCAAAGAAACTCAAAAACATGATGCAAGCATTCTTTAAGGTATAACAACCAGAAAGCAAATGAATAAGACCTCAAATCTCCTGATTTCAGGTTTGTTGCTACAGTTACAGCACTGGGCTGGGGCTTGGCAGCTCCCCCAGTGCTGCCCCTGACCATCCCATGACAAGGACAGAAACACCTCAAACTCCAGCCCCAGGCATGAAAAGAAAACTCTATTCACAGCATGAGCAGTGATCTGACGGACTGCACAGCTGCAACCATCTTCAAAGGACTCAGGTGCTGCAGAACTACTTTTCAAAGCATCCTTTATGTAAAAAACAAAAGCAAATTTATTTGCCGTGCTTTATAAACATCTTTTGTACGTGTGCTTGATATTCAGTAGGACTAGCTTCACACAAGCAAAATCAAAGGGTAAAGCAGGGCAGTGAGCTGGACAAACAAGAATAAACTGCAGAACTTACATACATAATGGCAGAAAGGTGAAGTACCACCGTGGTTGGGACAACAAAGCTTCACTACTCAGGCAGAGGGTGAATGAGTTTTGTCACCCAGCTTATTGCCCCGGGGCACCTTTCCTCCAAGGTTCCCATGATCTGCTCCCCATCTGATTGCACCCTCCATCCCCCTTCAGAGTGACTCAGATTCTCATGTTGCATTTCACAGGTAAACACTTGGCAGCTTCATTCCTGTTTGCATCTTCCATCGGAGCTTTTGCTCCACCACACGCTCCCCCGGTCCCTGTGAAATCCCAAATTAGAGCAGGGAGGGGTGCCAGCCCCACACCGGTACCCAGTGTGCCAGGCACTCTCCCCAGCACAGGCACTGCAGCCTATGCCCCAATTCATTCTTTAACTATAAACATATATATGTATTTTTTATATATGCAAATATATGTTGAAATTATATTAACTGTGAAGAACATAAGATTACAGGGAGCTCAGCAGGCTAGATGCCAGCATAGAAGGCTGTCGTTCAAGTACACAGGCTGGTCAACTCCTCGAATTTTTTGCAGTGTGTCCCTGAAAGTTTTGTAGATTTTCACAAGGCTCTGTCCCGCAATAGAGCAAAAACATCTCCTGGCAAATCCACTGCGAGAGCAATCAAGACAGGAAACTTTGGCCAAAAACAAATAAACAAACCAAGCAACCAGAAGTCAGTCTCCCACTATTGACACAAAATGTCTTGGCAAGGCTGAGCAAGCCACGGGGTTTCACATGAAGTCAGGCAGCTTATCCTCAAAATAATGGAATGTGAAATAAATGAAGAGACACGACAAAGAGCAAAGGATCTGTGACAGACTAAATCTGGCAGGCCAGACAGGATCTGTGTGTGAGCACAGCCTGGACAGATGTGACACAGAAGATGGGGAAAGCCTTTTACAGTAACCAGGTGCAAACCAGCAACCTGAGCAAGTCAGGCAGCAGGACTGACCATTGGCCTGGGCAGAGGATTAGCAAGGTCATGACTGAGCCTGAACTTGAGGAGTCAGAAAAACATTGTCTGCACTGGGGTTGATAGAACCACTCCTATGGGACTCCTGAAGAGATTCTCAAGCTCATGGGGAAGTTGCTACTGGCAGAAAGCTTCAGAGATAAAAAGAGAGGAACAAAGATGACAAGGCTTAGCAATATACAAACCTACAGGTAAAGGAACAAAAAACATATACATGCAAAACACCTAGAAGTGTTTTCCCCCAACTCATTAAATAGCACTTTGCTCTTCTACACTTATCTACAAAATTATTCACAAGACACAGCTAGGAATAGAGACTTCCAATTTAGAAGTTACGTCTCCAGAATGTTTTTCCTCATTGTAACCATGTCTTGCTCAGATAAGAGATTAAGACTGCAGCAAGAGAATTGATGCATACATTTCTCCAGAACTAGTGAACTCTTCCCAACCTACTGTACATACACAGTCTGGCACACTGGATGTGAAAAAGCACATGCTTGAAAATTAAAATGCAAGTCAAGCACTGCAAGAGCATGTACTCTGGGACCTGCTTATCAGCAGGAAAAGTGTTTCAGAGAAAACCGCTCCTTTTTGTTACAGGACATTCACCATCCACTGCTGCTGACAGACTTTGGAGGGAACAGAGGGAAGACATCTTCAGTTGAAAAACTTATTTTCCATCTCCAAAACCCCCTGTATAATTAGAAGTAAGGGTAAGTCTGCCGCAAGGATGGGCCCTGGGAAGGGAGGTGACTCCGTGCTGGTGGGCAGCTAGCACTCCCCTGGAACATTCTGCACCTGATGTGATCTCACTGCTACTATTAAGGGGTCAGACAGACCTACTCCAAGTACAAGAAATTTAAAAAGCCAAGCACAAAATCCCATTTCCACAAATATATTGTGGACACATTTATTCAACCAGGCTTGATCCAACACTAAAACCCAAATGAGTGGCATCGCAAAGTACCAGTGGAAACCTCCCAACAATCAGCCAGTAATAACACTACTGCAGCCAAAATTCATTCTGTGTCCGTGGCTCCAGAAATTCAAAGCCACTATGGAAAATATTGTATATTTAAACCTAACTATTCAGAGATATCCTGTTTGCAGTGAGGTAACACCTCTATTTTTCTCTGTCACAAGGAAGTGCACTTCACCTAGTATCAACATTCCTCATGGTGCTGGAATGGCTCTTTTCCTGTTTAGGAAAATGGGCTTCAGGCTCCAATTAAACTCTGAGAAAAAGTAAGGACAACTTTATTGACTTTTTCTCCATGAAATTTTTTTCATATTTCGAAACATACCAAATGAATTGTGGGTTACACTGGGAAAAGCCACCTTGAGTTTCTTCTGATCACCTGAAAGAGATGAAACTGCAATGGACTCATCACTGGCTACCACGGCACAAGGATGTGTTTCAGGACAATGCTGCAGATCTGGGGATACACTCACAAGGACAGCTGTACGTATTTTTACATGTTTCTCTAGGAGAGCTCTGGAAGCACTTATTTATGCTGTAATATGTTAATTTTATTTAAAAAGCAAGGGTAAAACTGTCCTTAAATTCAGGATTGAGAATTAGGATTATCAACACAATTGCCATTCTCTTGGGCTGGAAACTGCCCCACAATCCTCAAGCTGGAGCTGCTGCCTCCCAACACAGAGAGAGCCTGTAGGCAGCATGAGGGAGAATGGAGGCTGCAGCTCAGGAACCACCGCACTCGAGCAACCCTATGCAGGGACGTGGCTGCTGAACAGGGCTCTGAGACCAGGGATGCACTCCTGGGACTCAGCTCCTGGATAATCATGGACAATTTAAATTTTTTTTACATTCTAGAGGAAAAACATTCCTGCAAATCAGCATGAACAATTCAAAATCACACAGCCATTACAGAGAAGAGGAGGAAGGCAGATGTGTAGAACAAATACACCATTGCACTACAACAGCAGGCATTTAAAACTTACTCTGCTGAATCTCTCCCAACAGCTGAAGGCTCAGAGAGAGCCTTTACAGCAACCCCTTTACTGCAACAAATCAGGCCTGAACAGACTTTATTCACTAATGTCTCTCTCATCCCCCCCAATTCCACAGGACAGAGTTCAAGAAAAAGGCAAATCAGGAACGATACAAATAGCAGGATTCAGGTGATGGAGAGCATGGACACAAGACAATCCATGCTGCTAGACTGGGACATCATGTCTTACTTCCAGGCACATGAGGAGACAGGACAGCCATGGGAAACATGCTACTCCTCTGCCTTTCCTTGTCCTGAATTTTTACGAGAGGAGGCACAGTGCTGCCCTGCTTGCTTGCAGCACAGACACAACAGAAAAATATTTGATTTCAGACTTCCAAGAGTGCTGCATCTGTTGGACTGCCCTCCAAGCTGGCAGCCTCCCCAAGAGATCACAAGCAGTGTTAGATAATGCGTACAAGGTGCTCACCATTTCCTACAATAGCAGATTTCACTCACCAAGAGAAGTGGCAAAATCAGACTCTCTATATTGCAATTTTTTCTCTGTGCCCCACTTTTCTACACTGACAAACTGTTCTCCACCTCATGGCACCAACACAATCTACAGCCCATTCCAGAGGAAAAGAGTTATGGAAACTGTCAAAACCTACAGCAAATAATTCACCATCACATTAATTTAGTTTAAACAATAGCAACTGTTTCCATCTTTCAGAGCAGCTCAGCACTAAAACTTGGTCTCTCCCCAATTCCAGCCCTCCCGGAAGAGCACAGCAGTTGACATTTCCCAACACACCCACAGACACCCACCCCAGCAGCCCCATCGTGGGTCACCAGTGTCCCACCACACGGAGCAGAGCCTGGCTGTGCTCAATGCTCTCCCCAAACCCCCTCTGACACACAGATGCACAAGGAGGAGTTCTAATAGGTGACCTGAATGCTGACTGAAACTTCAGATCCACAGGAGAAATGGAATTTCCTCCCTCAAAAAAGTAAGACCTGTACTTGACTGCTAAGATACTTTTTTTATTCATAAAGCCAAATACAAGTGAGGGCACTACACTCAGTATTTTTAAAAAACAACTGAACAAGTGAAAATTCTCTTCCTGCCCTATGCTTATAGCCTTCTTACACACCCAATTGGCTTTTGTTTCCCTCCTAAGTTTTCACACAGATATTTTCCGCAGTAACACAAAATTTACTCAACTGCAGTTACAGATTAATAAAACTAACTGGAATTATTTATTAATGCACTCTTAGTTAGTATTTGGTACATACAGGCTGTTGAATACCTGTTTTATATCTCTACTTGAAAATAAAAAGGTTTGATACACTGGGATTGGCTACATCCATCCCTGTACATTGTCCAACTTAAGAAGCCACCACAGTCGCATCAAAACAGAAGCTTCAAACTTTCTCCCAAATTCCATGCAAAACATCAAGTTTTTTATACTGCTTTTTCTGGGGCTCAGGAGCTCAGTTTTCCACCCGAGCTGCCAGCACAGGTGTCCTTGTGCGACAAGTACATCATGAAGGTGCTGACACTGGAGCTCACTGTCAGCTCACCTGCTTTGCCACTTACTGTATTTTGAGAACAGATAGTTCAAAGTGACAGGGCACAGCTTAATACATCCAAAATAGACCTACTCTTGTTTTCAACCATAACTGGCCTGTCAGAGATGCTTAAAGGCACACCAAATGTCTGAATCATGTTAAAACTCCAGAATTTCCCTGCCATTCTCCAATTTCCATTCTTTAGTTAACAAGATGATATTAGCCATGGTGATCATTTCACAGTTCATACAGATTAGAGTGCAAACCACAGTAAATGATGAAGCTGGGACCACTCCTGAGGGCTCAGCAGGGCTCTGGAGGCTGCAGCCTTCCTTGGCTTTGCGTCTCCTCGTCTGACTGATGCATGAAGCTGCCATGTGCTGCTTCAGAGCCAACAGCCACAGCCCCTAACCAGAAATCAGGGCACATGGCATGGAGTCTCACCACACTCAGAGAAATGAGGATATCATTGTGGAGCAAGGAATTTCCCCAGGGAGCAGTAAGTTGGTTATTTCCAGCCTCTTCCATACAGCAGTCTGCAGGCAGCCAGTCGGGGGCCACCTGCAGCCCCCACCCAGCACGGCTTGCTGGGTTTGTGCAGGAGCCGCTGTCCCTACGGCACAGCCAGGCCGTGCTCCCGCAGCGCCTGCAGCCAGGGCAGGTGCTTGAAGGGGCCCTGTTTCAAGCAGCACAGCACAGCTCTGATTGGCATCTTTAGACATACCCTTCTGCCAGCTTTACAGTCAGAAAACGATTCAGGATGAAAACAACAGATTCATAGCCAAATCCCAGTTGGGGTTCCCTGAGCATCCATCACAGACTGGGCTCCTCCTTGGCACCATCCCACAAAGATGGGCTATTAATGAAGTGACCCAGATTATACATACGCGACTTGGTTCTCCACTTCAGCTATGACTTTTAAGCTGTAATTATATTTACAACCCAAGGACAGGAGTGTATATGGGCAGATTCTCAAATCCCAGACAGAGCCATAGCACACACATAAAATTAACCATGAGTACTTAGCTACAGACTGGTAGAAATGGTGCTCAGGGCAGCCACTGGATCTAACCAAGCTGGATTCCAACCACAGGGTGCTAATTCATGGACCCCAAAGAACACTATGTCTGTGTATATGGGGTGGGCGTATACCTGTGTATCTATCTCTGTATCTATCTGCTATGAGGAATTGAAGTCCTTGAGGTGCAAACTCTGTCACTGGCAGAATTTTGAGTGATACTTCTTGCTGTAACAGCAAGACAACCTGTGCTGCTGCTGGGAGTTAATTATGCAGCGGGGAGACACCAAGACTGTGCAGTTTACAGGGAACAGCATTGGAAACAAGTATTTCCAAAAAAACCTAAAAACTAAAACTAGCACAGCCAATATCAAGGTGAAGATTTCACTGACTTAAAAGCCAAGCAAGTTGATAGGGTCAAAAGTTAATTAAATCCATTTTACTTCCAATTATCTGTCATTTCAGGTTGGATTATTATATGGTTGAAGTATGAACAAGAAGGGTCTAAGAGCATCATTCCATATTTACAAAGGAAATATTTTCATTTTTTAATTACCAAAACCCCCAGCTTCATTAGTATTTTTAAAAAGCACAGTTTCCTAGAAAACTTGGATAACTATGGACTACTTTTTTAAAAAAAAAAAAAATCTTCCTTCACAGTTCCAACACAACCACACAACCAGAGACAAAACCACTTCACTTAGTAGCCTTAAAACTCAGAGTCAAGCTTACTCAGGAAATACCTTCTAATTCCATCAGAGGTGATCCTGGAAGCACCCCTAGGCTTCCAGAACAGTATATTATTGAAGGCAAGCGTCTGCTATTCAGAGTTCTTCAGTGGGGCTGTTAAATACACCAACTATTAACAGAAAGGAACAGCGAGAAAGAAAAGCATCATTGTTCCCACACTGACCAAATCTCGCATCTACCGTAAATACGTTAGCAAACACTTAACAGCACAGTGCCTTTGTGTCTTCTGTACCCATGCAAACATCCCATTATGGTTTTACTTCCCTTACAGAAGGCTCTCACATCCCAAAACATTCCTTCCTATCAATTTTTTGTTGACAAAACAAGAACAAAATCCTGATTGCTTCCCCTTACTGTTGATAGGAGTGAGCCTGCTGAATCTTCTCTGAAGGAAACCACCAGGAGTGATGCACTCCAGCCTTAAAGACAGGTATTTAGCCCACAAGATCAAACTCGAGGTAGTCTGAACACTGCTGTTCAAAATCAACAGATTCTTTCTGAAACCACTGCTACCATACGGTATAAAAGTGCAAAAACATAGCATTTTTAACTGAAGTGTAATATCTTGAAAGTGTGACTTAATGCATTAAACAGACATTTGCACCACAGGAAATAAAGCAAATATACCCATTAAAATAGTTCAATAGTATCAATAAAAATACTGATGACTTGGTCTCCAAGTCCATTTTGGAGCTTTTGAAGCATTTTAACCTGCACTTCACCCTGTATTATCCAAGACAGATTATTTTCCACAGAGACACAAAGCACTCGGCACAGACCTTAACAGCGCCCAAGGCGAAGCTAGAACAGACGCTGAATGTCAGGCTTGCTATTCCCAAGCAAACAGCTTTGTCAGGCTGTGGACAGCAGGAGAGCAGTGCAGTGATTCCAGCTCGCTCTGCCCAGGACGTGCAGCCGCCCCAGCCCTGGACAGGTGGGACGCAGAGCTGCCCTGGCAGGCGGAGCAGGCAGACGCCCGCACAGACACCTCACCGTGCAAGCACAGCCTCGGAGCGCCTGCCCAGCCAAATGCCCAGCTGCTGTCGGATGAGCCCAGGCACCTCCTGGAGAAGGCCATTCCCTCACACACTGCCCTCAGTTCTGTCCCAGCCTTTGCTACTGGGCGCTCTTGCATGCCCTAGTCAGGGATGATTTATTTGTTCCCTGGTACGTGTAGCAGTATCTCCCTCACTCATCTTTTGTACAAGAGCAAGAGGAAGATAAAAATGTAACAGAGACAGATCTGGGGTTTATTACTACATTGAAAGTCTCAGCTTAAGGTTAAAAAGTCTTTTCCTCAGCCTTATTAACAGCAGAGAACCAGCCTTCTGATGTCAACACCCAACAGGCAGCTCATGCCCAAACAGTTTCTGATCCTGCTATACATAAACCTGAGCTCTACCACAGCTAAAGCCAGCACAAAGCCTGATGTCCTGCAAGAGTGGCCACAGGCAGAGCCACTGCAGTGCTGCTGGGACCCAATACACCCAGAGCTTGGGGAGGGATGGAAGGCACTGGCAAGGCTGGGATCCAGCGTGCTCAAACCGAGAGTAGGTAAATCGTGAAAAGATTTTGCCAATGCTGGTTTGGCCCCTCCACCTTCCCAGCTGCTGCAGCTCAGTCAGTGAAGCTAAAAATACTTTACTTTCTAAAAATCCCTTTTCCATACGAGGCGGAGCTGTGGTTACCACAGAGATGGCACCACGCAATCCCCGCAGATTGCTCTACATCACCGTGACCGGATGGAGCTCCGAAATAACCTTCTGATGAGGACGAGCTCATGGCTGCAGCCAGGCTCACCTCCATGGTCAACACGGCTGCCAGAGGGGCTCCAAGCGGGCTTGGTGACCGTCACCCAGGACTATCAGCCTGGCTGCCTGACAGCACCGGGAGAAGGGAGGAGACTCCCTCTTTTTAGAGCAAACATCCACGGAAACCACTGCCTTCTGTTCGAAAGTATTCCATAAAGCATCATTTGAGTACCAATTCATTCACGCATGATCTTGCTTATGAACGATTAATCCTGATGGACAGGACAACTATTGAGAACTCATCTCATTTCCTATCTTACTGTCAAACACAGCAATTCTTCAAAGCCAGGAACACTGCAGGTACACAGCCCTCCTGACAGTGCCAACAGGCTCCCAACAAATCCAACAAGCTATGGTGTTCCTTGTGATACAAAGCTGAGCCTGCTTTGAATTTTTCAAAGTCCAAGAAGAAAATGTCACTGGTATGTTTCTGAAAGATTTGTCCTATTTTAGTACAAGGGATTGGAAATTACAGTTCTATTGCTTTACTGATATGTGAACAGCAGGAAAATTGCTAAGAGAAAGGATGGTACAGTGTAAAAATGAGGACATATACAAAAGAAGATACCTAGACAAAAAGAGATAAAAAAGAAAAATATCCCTGCACAGAAGACTTACCAAAAAATCATCCCAGATTAATACATTCTCTGCACAGCCTTGCAGAAAGCTCAATATTCCAACCACCAGTAAGAGATATTAAAAGACCAGACAACAGGGTGGTTTTGAAATAAGAAACCACCAAATTTCCCAAGAAATCCTTAGTATAAAAAGCAAACGAATACAAAGTCAAACTACTCTCCTCAAATCCATGACCCTCAGCAGCTGAGTGCTAGATGCTGCAGGTCAGATCCCTCTACATGTCCTTACACAGCCAGTTACAGAGATACCCTCCATCCAAGCCCTGAATTTTAGAGAAGAAAGAATATTATCTCCATTTACTGGACCTGGTTTTAATAAACTCATTGATTTCAAAAGACTTTTAATCAGTCCAGTTTTAAGGATGTAAATCAGTAACAATAGTGGCAATAATTTCAATTAATTTCTCCAGCTTAAAAAGCTTACTGTACATTTCCTCATCCAAAGGAAAAAGGGGGAAAAATATACAATCCATCAATCACATGATGAATTCCTGAGAAGTGCAGATACATGAGATATTCTATGGACAGGAAAAACAGTAGGAGTTTTCCCCCTGCCTTTAAAAAGTCAGTGTTGCCAAACATTGGAGCAAGTGCAGAGGAGGCTTCTATGCTGATCACAGAGCTGGAGCCCCTCTGCTCTGGAGCCGGACTGGGAGAGCTGGGGCTGTTCAGCCTGAAGAAGAGAAGGATCCAGGGAGATCTTAAAGTCCCTTCCAGTACCTAAAGGGGCTCCAACAGAGCTGGAGAGGGACTGCGGACAAGGGCCTGGAGTGACAGGACAGTGGGAATGGCTTCCCACTGCCAGAGGGTAGATTTAGATGGGATATTTAAGAGAAATTCTTCCCTGTGAGAGTGGGGAGGCCCTGGCACAGGTTGCCCAGAGAAGCTGTGGCTGCCCCTGGATCCCTGGAAGTGTCCACAGCCAGGCTGGACATTGGGGCTTGGGGCAGTCTGGTCTAGTGGAAGGTGTCCCTGCTCACGGCAGGGGTTGGAACAAGATGAGCTTTGAGGTCACTTCCATCCCAAACCATCCTGTGACTCTATGACTGAGTACAAGGGTGCAAATCAGTCTGACACTTTAAAGCAAGGTCACACCTGCTTGTCTGCTCCCTGAAATCTGTCCACTGTGCACAGGAGAACAGTTAACACCCTTGCACAGGGCACACTTGCAAGTATCATTTCTTTCCTTGGTTTCCCAATGGTTCCCACACTGCCCACAGGAACAGTGTCACCAATCCCAACAGGTACAGCCAAGGTTGTCTTAAACTCAGCAGCCAGAACCAGTCATTAAATCCATACTTAATGGAAATCTTCAAATTAATCTCACACATTATACCAACTAACAGGAGTTTTCTGTAGATTCTAAAAATCCAGCAGCTCTGTTTCTGTGAGGTTCTCATTCTTGAATAATTTAAAACAGGCAGTCTCTCTCTCTCTCTCTGTGTCTCTTTCTCTCCTCCCTCCTCCCCATTTCTCATTCCTGTCAGTACACACAAACCTTCTGCTATAGCTTTCAGAGTTCAAAAGGAACCACAACATCACAGCTGGCCTATGATAAATTTCACCTACATTCCCATACACTGGCTGTAGAACTTATAAATTAAATATTTCTATCCTCGGCAGATTAGATTGTTGAGAGAAAGCAGATGCCAGGAGAGCTGGAAGCATCATTACCGCCAAGGGCTCCTGCAATGCCTGGGAATTAATTAGGTGAGATAAGAATGAAGATGACGGCATAAAGCAATCCACAGGCTTTGCTGCAAATCAAGGGGAGGAACACTGAAGAGCTTTGCAAAGCCTGTCTGCTGGCACACCTGAAATCGAGCTTAACCCCAAAACACATGAATAAAATATGTTGGCCAGGCATCTGAGAGACAGGCACATTGGGAACACTGGGAATGGCTTGTAGGACAAGTCGAATCTGTTCTTCCCTTCATCAGCACGGAGAAAACTTCTCAGTGGGATCTGTCCCAGGGCTATGTGCTCGAAAGGAACAGCACAGTTACCTGTCCAACGCCCTCTCCAGAGCCTTAGTAATAACTCTGGTCCCATCTCCTTTACTGCCATGGAAATCTGCATCTTAAGGATGAAGCTTGGGAAGAGTTCTGGACAGCTGGACCCATGTTGGTTGTGCCACCTTGGTTGTCGTGCTTTGACCACATGTGATGCCAAGGGAAAGTAAAAGGATCTACTCGCAGAGCACAGCCCTAATCTGTGTTTGCAAAGCCATACAGAGAGGGGAAAAGCCAGAGGAAGGTTGGAAGAGAAAAAAAGCAGGAATCGGGTCATGTCCAAATTGACTGGATGAAGACAAGCTTTGAATGAAGGAGGCTGTTTCCTGTCCAACAAAACTCTATCGCACGAAGTGCACCCCAAACATACACCACTGTACCTGGCCACAAAGTCTTTACCTGGAGCTTTGGCTTTGAACAATTTCACTGCAGAATTCATCTCAAGAAGCAGCATGTCCCACGGACAGCTGCTGCTGAAACCACTTTCCTAAGAGAAGGATTTACCAGAATTTCAGCACTTTGGCACAAAAGAACCTTTGTGGAAGATGAAAAAAACCCAAAATGGTAGTTTTTATCCTGCCAGGTATCTCCCTGCACTGAAAACACTTGAATTACATTACAAAAGTCCATGGAAAAAAAGTTACACTGTAAGAGTTAGTAAACACTGCACCCTGTCACTCAAAACTCAGCCTTCTGGTTAGTTTTTCCATCTCTGTTTTACCTAAGAGGCACATGTATGTTTCTGTCATCACAGCCTTAACCTGAAGATACAGTGCCCTCAGTCTATATACATCCATGCACAATACTTGATGAAGGCAAACAAAATACAATAAAAATACTGCTCTACAGTGTGAAACTTGGCTTATCAATTTTCAGAAAGCTGTCCAAGGAGATGGTTCAGGAAAAAAAAAATTAAAATCCAGAAACACTTGCAGGCAGCTGTTAACTGCAGTCACAGCATTTGTGCTTGGGGATCAGCTGGAAATCCACATTATTTGCAGTTGCACCGTAACACAGAACATCATGAGAGAGGCTCCCAAGGAGCGTGGGAATGGAATGGCAGAGGTTGAAACACATATGGCCAGTCCTTTACAGCCAGTGACACAGCAAGATTATTTTCACACAACCACTTTTCCAGTAATTACTACAATTTGAGAAGAAAAAGTAATTTCAGTGAGTATCTGAAAAAAATCATATTAATCCCTAACACATAAAGGTCTCATCAAAACCTTAAAGGATTTGCTAAGCACAGTTACTAATACTTTGCCTGTCTGCTTTGATTATATTTGACATAGTTTCCATATGGAAACTTACACTGAATTTCATCAAGAGCTTTACTTTGTTTAAAACATCAATCCATCTAATGTAATAAATATTTGCAGATATAGGAAAACATCACCTTTGTGGGTTATCCTTATACAGAGGAGTGAGAGAATTCACACATAGCTGCACTCCAATGCTTCCTACTTCCTTCCTGAATAATACACACCTTATCCTCCAACCCAGTCCTCAGCTGTTTCACTTTGAATACAGCTATTCTGGCTTCACTACTTGTATTTGTGGAAAATCCTGTTTGTTTTCTTTGCACCAAGAGGCTTGAGGGTTCACTGAAGTTACTTATATAGATAAACCTTATGAAATCTGCCACCAAAACAAAATAAAATTATTAGATGTAACAGCATCATGCTAATTAGCCAAGTTACAAGAAAAAAAATCATAGCACTGAGAAACCAGTAAGAACAGATACTAGTCCTGTCGTCTTTCCATTCCTGTCTTCCCTCGTACACAGTCACAGTTTTTGTGTGATATTTAATGCAAAACCAATAAATTATGCAAGAAATAGAAGCACCCATGTCAAGGTCAAAACTTGGATAAATAATTTCACATCATTTTCATTAAGATTGTCATTACAAGTTCACATCTAACGCTCGAAGTACCACCAAGTTATGATGCTCTCAGGAATCAGTCAGGTAAGCGCCTGGACCCACCCTAACCTGAGCCCAGACCCCCTCAGACACAGCCCCTGGCACAGAAGTGCCAGGGCCAGCGTCACACGACCACTCGCAGCACAACGCTCCTGCCACCCACTGCTGGGAATCCAACCAGAAACACGGGAAAACATACAGCACCCACCTCTGTCCCAACCTCTGGATACAGCCATGTGTACAACTACCAGATTCAGCAGTTTTAAAACACTGAAGAACAGGTTCAAGACATGATGAAAATCCATTAATTGAGAAGACAAGTGCACTTTAACCTTTTTGTTCACTAAATATAAAGATGTGACATAGCTCATCTCCCTCACGGGTAGGAAGGACTGACATCAGTACGAGAGATACATATTGCTGCAACATACCAACTAATAAAAATCAATCTAGAGGAAGAATACAGCAATTGTGCTTGGGGTTTTTACCTTTAGCTATTTGTCAGGTTTAAAAACTAGCAGAGTATTAAACTTGGTTTATCTTGAAAATAACACATTCTGTTTGACAAATTAAAAAAAAAAGGTCTATTCCAGACAAGCTAGTCCTAAACATTGTTGAACTACCAAAATTAGCAGTTACTTGGTAAAAATCCAGAAGCTGGCATGTTTTCATTTCCCTGTTATCTCCAGAGCTCCATGACGGAGCACAGCTGCTGTTAACCAAAGGAGCAGCGGGGCTCTGGGCTCACACTCTGCTCACAGGGACCAGCCACTCACAGGGGCTGCCAGCAGCTTCACCCAAGTACGGCTGCTCTCAGAAACTCAACTGCTGGGAATGTCTGTGCTGAGTTTAAAAAAAGAACAGCAGCTTGAGAAAAAAAACCAAAAGAAAATCCAGTTCACAGATGGCAAGCAGAGCTCCTTGTGGCTAGAGATTTCAGGGGACCTTGCCAAGCAAGGATGGCAGACATATTTCAAAAAATACTCAATTAAACAAAATGAGGCAGAACAGAAATTGCACTTTGCCTCCTTTTTTTAAGGCCAAATCTGATGCTGCTGTGTTTGCAACAAACACTCAAAGAAGTAAACAAGATGCAGCGATAAATTCCAGTGAAAGTCTGAAGCACTGCTCAATGAAAGCAGGCCAGTTTTGCTCCCTGCCTTGGTTTGTGCTCTGCCATTTATCAGAGGAGCAAATATCAGGCAGTCTGGAGAGAGGACGCTTCAGAGAACCGTGCCCCTCAAGTTTATCAGCACACCTGCTGGGCCAAAAGCCCCCCACCATGGCCATTTCCAGAGTGCCAAGAGGAGCACAGGCTTTTTGAGAACTGGTCCTTGCCATCCTTAACTTCCACACGCAGACCCAGCTGTGTGCTGATCTCCTCTGCAGCGAGCAGCCTCCCTGGTACCGAGCGAGGGCAGGTGACACGAGGTGCTACACCAGACCCAGGCACCCAAGAGCACAGGAGCTGACGGGGGGCTGGGCTGCCACATTAATTAATGTGCCCAAACAACGTCAGGAGCACGGTCACCTCACTGATGGTGCAGCATTCCCTGAAGTAATCTCACCTCTATTCCTACTTACATTATTTAAGCAAAACACAGCATCTTATGAGAAAGAGCAGCAAAGCTGTAGAGCAGGCTCTCTAAATCCAACCCACACACTCCCAGCAACAGGTACCTACAGCTCTGCTCACACAGCAGTCACCCACTTGTCAGGTGCCCCAGACATTTAAATAATCTCTGTTAACACCACATCCTTTGGCATTTGCTTTGCATTTTTTCCACAAGGTAAGACACTTGCTGTATCAGGCACTGAATTTTAGGAAGGTTTTACAAACAGTTTGTTTTCCCATATTGAGACCTTGTCTCCTCAGTACACACTATCATTTGCAGTGCATTTGTACTTCCAATTGTACTACGGGCTCTCCAGGTACCATAAGCTTAATTAATCACAAATACTAACTGAGCTCAGTTCAGTTGTTGCTCCTGTTTGAGATCCCTAATCAGCCAGCACGTCTTGCAATATACTACAGAAATATTTATGCAACATGGCTTCAGACACGAGAATTTCCATTTTATACATCTTTGAGGCACAGGCAATGATAAAAGGAGGAGAAAGGTACAAAACAGGCAGAAGGGAGAACACTGCTCCAAGAAAACTCACTACCATGGAGCCTGGGTTACCCTTCCAAACCCAGGAAAGGATTAAAAGGACCAAAGAGATTTACCACCTCTCTAATAACTCATTTGAAACACAGTTCACTGGGGCAGTATTTATTGCAACCTGTTTACATCGCATTTTCTTCAAGTTCATTGTCAGAAGTCAGTCCCTTTCAAAATATAAAAAAAACACACAACCCAAACCCCCAAAACAAAACAATAAAAACACCACCACCACCACAAAAAAAAAAAACCCCAAACATCAAAGAAACAAACAAACCCTCATACAATCAACTAACTGCGTTTCTAAACTCTGGGGATAAATCCAGCTGGAGCACACCCGAAGGCACGGGCACAGTGCTGCGGCAAAAGGCGCTGATGGACAAACGCTGGGTGCCGAGGGAGAGAGCAGTGCTGGGGTCAGGGCTACTCCTACACATCTCAGGCCATTGCAGCACACCCCACCACCAGTCCCAGCCCCACTGACCACAGCAGGAACCACAACCAAAAAAAACCTGCATCTCAGTGTCCTCTGAACTGAGAGGTCCGCAGTAGTTAACCCAGACTGTTTCAACAGCTCTACCAATCACCTTGAGCTACAAGGTGAGCAGCCTTTCCAGCTATTTTTTATGACTTACCATAAGCTTACTTTATTATAAAGGCCAATTTGCCTGTAGATCCCTTGGTTCAGAGATCAGAGGGAAAATGCTACAGACTCACAAGAACTGGGGCAAAGACAGCCCCACAATGAAGCAGACGATCCATCCAGCTCACCCTCCGCCTTCGGAGGAAGCCAAGCAGTGCATCACCTTCCCAGGACATGCCAGGGCCACTGTTCTACGAAAAGGCCAATAACTCCAGAGTAGGCTGAGCTGTGAGCAGAGCTTTGATCCAAAGGTCTCAGTACTGCAAACAATACTCAAACCAGCATCTTCCCTGAGAGAAAGAATTGAGTGCTTTGAAAAGAATGCAGCTTCTACTCTCTCTTCTCAGAGATCTATTTCCAAAATGCATTAAAGAATGCCACTTGAATTCATGGTTACTTAAATTATTTGGAAAAAGCACCCACTTGTCTCCCATGGCAAGTCACAGCTAGTGCTTAGAGACAGACAGAAAAGTCAAATGAAGTAAATCCCCCAATTCCAAATGGGGTTTTGGCAAATCTACCTATTGTATTTTCACATTATGATTTGCTTATGCTCTAGAGAAGAAACACTTGCACAATCCCACACATATTTTACAGGACATAGGATTATACTTACAGGGATATATACCTCAGGTTGGGCACACAATGGAAAGTGATACACTGCCCTGAAACATCAGGAAAATAGCATAGGAAGACTGTGAGCACCTTTCCTCTATGAGCACTGAGACCATACACCTCCTATTCTTTACCTTAAAATACGTACTAAAGGAAAAATACCCATTTTAAGCCAGAAAATACATGAAAAATGGAACAGAATACATGGAATAGTCTCATAAGCTGTCTTTGTGAATGCCACATTTCAGAAACATTGGAAATTTCTACTTTAACAAACAACTTTGTACGTTTTCTGACTTTTTTATATGCCCATTTAATGAGAACTTCCATTTTCTTAAAGCTCTTAAGTTCATGGATTTAATTAAGAGGTTTTGGAAAAAGTGCTGTGGAGACAAAGTAAGAATTTCAGTTCTGCCAAGATCTCAGGAAGACACCTCACATTTTTCAACTAATTAAAATACTACTGAACCTTCTGAAAAAGCTGAGCAGCTGCAAGTATCTCCCTCTAGGATGGTGTGATGCAAGGAAGTGTCAGTATGTGCACATTTCAAGCAAACATAGTTAAACTGCTGTCTAACATATTCTCCAGGTCTCAACAAAAGCTCTGAGGAGCTCTAAGGAACACAGTAACGTGACCCAAGCATTTCCAGACTCCTCAGCAAAGCCAGCTTTTCACTAAAGCTGAGATTCACCATTGGCTTATTCTTGTATTTGGAAGAAAAACCAGTAACAACCTTCCTGCCAAGTATGAGGCTACATAACATTCACTTTTAACTGTCTGAGGATTTGGGAGCTTGGGGATTTGCTTGGGGTTTTTTCTTGGTTGGGTTTTATTTGTTTGGTGTTTTTTTAAACTTTTTTTTAAACTGTCTCTTATCCAGGATATACATTAATATTTCAGTATTTGTGTGACATCCCAGGGAGATGGCTGTGATTCTGGGTAAGAGCCCTGTCCATCCTCTTCTGCTCCAGTCCTTGTTCCCATTTCTGGATCCCACTGCAGGGGTGAACCCAAAAGTCGCAAACTATTCAAAACTGAGCAGCTCTTGTGCATTTATGGTGTGTGGTACAAAGGGGTCTCTCCATTTCTAGGACACGACCCTGCACAGGTTTTCAGGATAAACCCATGCCCACCACCTCGAGCAGCAGATGAGACCGACTCCTCCAGCAAAGAACTGACACGGCTGCAAAGCTGCTTTCTGTCTGCAGAGAGGGAATGGGGAGATGGAGACACAACGCTGTCGACATCCACGGCCTCAAGAGACCCCACCTCCTCCCGTGACCCACACCGAGCACCGTGGGTCCTGCCTTATCTACCTGTGCCGTCCCCTGCTCCGGCAGGGCCCCTCGCTCCCCAAAAGCCACCTGTGAGCCGTGGCCCCACTGCCCCGTCCCCAGCGGGGCCTCAGCACAGCCGGGAGGGAGCCCGGAGAGCGCCAGCGCCGGGCCAGCTGCGGGCTCGGCAACCCCGCTAAGGCAGCGGAGCCACCGCCGAGATCAGGTCTGGAATTCCCGGCAGAGGAAGGGTCCGAACCTGCCCTGCTGCTGGCGGCGGCATTCCCACCGCGGCGGGCGAGCCCGGTCCTGCCGAGCCAGGGCCATGGACAGCTTCAGAGCGCTGGCAGAAGCCCCGGCTGTGCCAGGTGAATGACTCCAAACGCAAAGAGCAGGTCTCTGTGCTGTACATGACACGGGGATTGAACAAAAACGCAAATACGAGAGGAACACTTCTTTTTTTACTTTCTGTCCTATGACTTTTCCTGGTTCTCAGCACAGTTGTTTGGACCAATCATGCTTCAAGCAAAAAAAACCAGCAATGCTGCAAACACAGGAGTAGATCGAAAAGAAACATACAAGCATAGCAGCTTCTCTGCTATTGAATCACTTCCCCCCACGTGCCTCTGCTGCAGCTTCATTTTGGGGTAAATACCACATTAGCTGCCAGTAAACCCTGCGGATCTGCTGCCCTCACTGTCTCAGGCACTTGGAACAGTCTGGCTCTTTCCCACTTCTGAAGCAACTGGGAACAGCATAATTATTTGCTACTGAAATGTCAACAGAAAAGCAAACAAACAAAACCCATCAGAGCTGCAAGCCTGCCTTGGAGATTCCAGTTCCCACACAATAAGAGGCCACGAGGAAGCTTTCTCAAGATTTAGAGACTTTATAAGCTGACAGACAACATGCATGGTTTTCCTCCAATTTTCAGGAAAGCATGCACATGTTCCAGTTCCTGGACCAGTCACTCCGCAAAGCATCTGGAAATGGTCTACATCCACAACAGAAATGCAGATAAAAAAGGAAAGAGGATTAGCCACAAAATGTTGAAAAGAGAAGTATGCTGTCATCCCTAGCAAATGCTGGAAAGCAAAGGGCAACGGCATCAGCAACAAAAATAAAACCAAGGAAAGAATGTATCATGTCTGGCTACAGAGTCACAAAGCGTGATGGAGCTCCGGAGGTCCACCTCCCTGCTCCAGCAAGGTCTCCAAGAGTCGGGTGCTCAGGGCCTTGTCCAGATTGCTCCCAAGTACCTCCAGTGATGGAATCACCCTCTGGCATTTCCTTACGGACCTTTCCTGCACTGCTCTGAATGTAGCAGTTTCTGCCCTTATCTGTTTAATATGGACTTTCATTATACAACACTGAATGTTCACAGAAGTTCATTATTTTTAAGAAACACAAGCAAGTCTTGCATTGAAATTCACCTACTTATCAAGGATATCTCCCTTCACCTGGCTGACACAATTCTGTCTTCATCCATCCTGGGATATAATTTTCTGTTCACACACTTCAGGGACACTATAATGTCTACAAGAACAAGTAGATCCACACAACATTCGTATAATTTAGGAAAAAGTGGGAAAGGAACTACAGATCTTTCTTTGTTGAGATAAGTAAAAGGTGCACAATGATCATAAATAACAAATACCTTAATATTTAGTAAGGACAGCTGAAAAGAAAAGGGCTTGTTCCTTTTTGCTTAAAGGCTGTCCCACAAGACAAATGAGAACTGGCTGCAGAGCCTGGTGAGCAGTGGAGCCAGGATCAGGCCTGTCCTCCCAGCCCAGAAAAACAACACTGCCAGTTCATGAAAATAAACTTGTTTTAGCAGAAGATTTTTGGGTCACAGCCAGTTCTCTGAAGTGAGTGGGTTGGTCCTATCATACTGTCCCACCCAGTTCTTGACTCCTTCATGTGCCTGGCAGCATTTGAAGTTAAAAATAAATTTAAAAAAAAAACCCAAACAGTTTTTCAATTTCTTCCTCCGATAAAAAGCATAGGAATTCTAGATCAAAACTTTCACTTTGAACAGATGGTTTTAAAAAACATTTTGAATGGTGAGGTCAGGGACACAAACAGCCAACGTTTTTGTCAAAGGGAACCTTCTTTGTGCAAATCTGCTGCAGTGCTGGACCAAATGACAGCTGTCTGCCCAAGAGCGCACAGAAAGGTCTTCACTGCCCAGAGAGTCCTTAAATAAAAGTTCTGAAGTGATTAAAACAGAGCCAATGCTGGCTGATGGTACTTCATGAGTACAGACTTTCCTCAAGTGATTTTTGTACCACTTCTTTTCATATTCACTTGACACACAAAGTTCAACATACAGTTCTGAGCTGTTCCTACAGGAAAACTAGTTTTGCTTTTCCAAAAGGACTGGTAAAGCCTCTAAACTTAGAAAGTTTGCCACACCAGGAAAACAAAAAACTTCAAAACAAGCTCCCACCACATCACTTTAAAAGCTTTAATGAAAGACTTCAGAATTAGGTCCTGCTCCCAATGCCTGTGTGCCTGTCACTGTTCACCCACCACAGTGCCAAGAGTGCCACCAGCCCGGTACAGAGGCGCTCCGAAGAGCCCAGCCATTAATATGCACTGCCTTGCCAACACATTCAAG
>QWTY01004268.1:0-18125 GCA_008033365.1 Pseudorectes ferrugineus
GATATGTAAACAAGAACTTAGTGAAGGCTGGCTTCCCATATCTGTACTTCTGAATGACTGGGACCTGCAGGTGATGGTGAGAGTTTGCAGGCTCTTGTTGAAGAATTTTCTAAACCAAGGCATTTTTCATTCTTAAGGAGATCTCTAGTGTTCATTACTGTGTCCACTCGCATTATGCTCAGAAACTTAACACCTGGATATATGAGATTTTTACCAAATTCTCAGTAGATGCTGTGTGATTGGGGAGCATGTGGAGATAAACGTGTCGATGTTTCTGATTTCTCATAAAAGCAAGTTATGGGGAAAAAAAGAGTGAATTTGTATCCCTGCCTATACCGTATTTTAGCTGTAAGTTTTATAGTGCAAAAACTTGAGACAGTTCTTTAGCAATGTCTTGGTTTGAGATAAATTAGGAGGAAACGTCCTAATGAACGTCCTCCAAACGCAAAAATAAGTGAATGATGCAATTAAACATTTGCCTCTAACTGGAAAATTAACACCTATTCTGTAATTAAGCAATGATAACTAAAAGTGCACTTCAGCATGATTACAAGAGGAAATGGGAAATGTCATAGGACAGAAGTTTAATAGGTGAAGTTTTTCTTCAATTTTGATGGGGGTTTTTTTGGTACTTGTGTTATTTGTTTATATATGCTACATTTGGGTGTCATTTTATGTTTGTCACAGAACAAAGGAGGCTTTGCCAGAAATTTTCAAATTCCAGGGAAAAAAAAGAAATAAAACCTCTCCTCTCCTCAGATTGTGCCATCGTCTTTGAGAGGCAAATTAACTGGGTTCTATGAGAGTTTCTCTATTGCCATGCTGCAGTTCAAATTCGGTTACCGAAGCCTCTGGACTCAAACTTCTTTGTTATGGATGCTAACTGTCTCCAATACAGAACATGGGCAAAAAAAACAACAATAAAGTATATGGTCTTTCAGTCAGAAAAGTGTTGATGCTCTGCTTTTATGTTATAGCCAAATTATTATATAAATTGGGGAAGAGAGATGATTGACTTAGGGATATAAAAACATAATAAATGATCGACAAAACAGTAAGTGACTAAGAACACTGTAGAAATCCAGACCCAAACACACTTCTTGTTCTACAACACAATAGTAGATTTAGTTAGAATTGACCATACCTAATTTTCTAACTTGTAAGATTTATCCTCTTGTCCATTTTCAACTGAGGAATAGAATAAGTTGTAAAATAGAAAAAAAGAATGTAGGCATTATCTCAGTGGGACAAGAATGGGAACACAGAAGAAAAATACAAAATGGCTAAGACAAGGACCTCTGGATATTGTCTAATGCAATCTCCTTTTCAAAGTGGGACCAGCTAGGATGGTTGCTGCGAACCATGTCCAATCAGGATTTTAATATCTCCAAGGATGACATTCCATGAACTTTCTGGGAAATTTGTTCTAGTGTTTGACAGAATTCTTATGTTTAGGTCTTTTTTCACTATTTGAGTTTAAAGAGCTGTCAGTAGGCACAACTGAGAAGAGTCAGGCTCCTTCTTCTTTACTGTCCCTTCCCAAACCAGGTATTTATACACGTTGATTAGATCCTCACAAGATTTTTCATCACCAGGCTGACAATTGCAGCTATCTCAGTCTCTCGTTGTATGGCACATGACCCAGTCCCTTTCTTATCTTCAATTTCCTTTACAGGACTCACTGCATTATATCCATGTGTCTTTTTTACTGGGGAGTCAAGAACTGGACAAAGCACACCAGATGTGATCTCATCAGTGCTGGGTAGAGGAGAGTAATCACCTCCCTCAGTTTGCCAGTCACATTCTTCCTAGAGCAGCTCTGGATACCACTGCCTTTTTTATTGCAATAACACACTTCTGGCTCATGTTTATGGTCCTAAAGAGATTTTAAATCTGAAAGCACATGAAGATTTCAAATTCCTTCTATTTGTTCCCCAAGCTTCATGCTCTAGTGTACAAGCAGTTGAGAGAGGCATCCAGTCATGCTGTTTTCATAGAATGAATGGGGTAGCTTTCCCATAACGCTTTCATCTCAGTTTTTCTTTATTTCTGTGCCCATTCTTGAAAAGTGGAACATTCAGTCCTCTTCTGTTGATTAAAAGGTCTCCAGGTCCACCCTGCACCCTTTGCTTTCCCAGGTGTTCCACCACTTTCTTACATGATAGCAGATTGCTATGTCCCACCCCCATCATTCCTAGTTTAAAGCTGTTCTGAACAGTCTAGCCAGTCCATTGACAAAACATTTTTCCCACTTGGTCAGTTCAATCCTACCTCTTAGCTGTGCTTTCTTGATCATCAAGGAGGGTGCCTCGGTCATAAAAACAAAATCTTTGTTATCACCACAAACTGTGCAGCTAGTTGTTGATCTGCCCACTCTTTCACACTGCTCCTCAAGCCCTTCCCCCTCACCTGCAACACGGAGGAGAAAACCACCTGGGTCCCCATTGCCTTGATCCTCACTTCCAGTGCCTCATGTTCACACTTGCTGTTCACCAGGTCTCCCCTGACAGTACAGTTGATGTTTATGTGCAAGAGCATCAAGGACAGAGCCTTATCCGTGTGTTCACAGCATCCCAGATCTAAGTCTTACAAAAAAAATAGGCTAGGTCAGCAGATGGCAGCCTCCAGTCTCTGGAGTTGGGAGTCTCCTTCTGCTCTCACTCATTTATTTTCCTCTTGGTGCTGCTATACAGTTCAGATCCAGCTTGCTTGGATGCATCCTTGAGCACAGCTTCCAGCCCCTCACATGCTACCAGGACACTGAAACTCTTCTGTAATTTTACATGTACAGTTGTATAGATTCTCCTACAAGGATTACTTTAGGTGGAACTGGAGCCTCTTTCCTTGTGACAGAAGTTAAAAACTCCCAGACTTTTCCATTATGGGAGTCTCCATTTCCCAGCTCAGAGAGCACAGACTTTACCTGTGCCTTCTTCAGTACAGCCGAGCATTTAGGCTATTGTAGCTGCAGTATTGTAAGGAAGATCCAGACAACCTCCTTCACAATATCTTTAGTGTAGTGCAGTCCACCGAGCTCCTCCAGCAGCTACTTGGCGATGCAGATTTTCCCCCAGCACACACTTGCAGGCAAGGACACCACTTCTTCAATCTCAGCAAGAGGCCTTAGGCACTGTTCTGTGAAAATCACTGCTTCTGTTGACTGGCAGTAACACCGGCCTCTCTGTAGTACCTGCTGAAAGGGCACTGCCCCTCCTTTGTTTAGGTGGAACAAAAGCTCAAAGAACTGTTTCATCAGGAATAAGTGACAGAACTTCTTAGATGCTTCTGTACTTTGCTGGAAGCTGGAAGCCTCCTGCAGCTATCCTCACCTAATTGCAGCACTGGGCACAGTGATGTTTTTGACAATCCTAATTCCCAGAATTCTAGGTGCCTAAGCAGTGCCTATAAACTGCCATGCACATTTCTGCACCTGTTGCTTCCCTGCTGATGTTTTTAAAATTTCAGAACTGTATGATTCTCAATCATGTGAATATAGTGATCTGGTTATCATGGATTATAAAAATTATATTAAATCAACAGCCTAAACGTAAACCCTCAGATCTGTACAGATTTTGTAGATATGTATTAATCTTGCCTAATAAGTATAAAACCCCAAATTTTCTGAACTCTGTTTATAGTCAATTCTGAGAAAGAAAACAGATATTTTTACATATTTACATGGGACTATGCAATATTTTCCTAAAGACACCTTTTTTTCTACATTGTGTATAAAGGGACAATTAGTTTCAAATACAAATTTCTGTATTCAAGGTATCTAAAGCCCAGTGAAATTCACCTCAATGCTTTGAATTCACCTGTAATGCTTTGAATTTACCCTCAGTTCAAGTAGATTGTTTTCAATTAGTTGGAATGATGACTGCATGGGCATTGAATTCAGCTGCAAATGCAGCTGAAGCTCTGTAGTCTTGATGATTTTGGTTTGGGTTTGCTTCAATGAATTAGGGTTTGAGTGGAGACTTGGGGATCAGTATAGGAATCTGGTATTTTCTGATAAATCCAAGACATGCTCATGAGTCTAACAGGTAAGATTTCTCTGTTGGAGAACTTATGTGCTAATGGAGTGAAAGCTAAGGGCCAGGATAGAATTGCCCACCTGTTCAGATATTAAACAACCAACTGAAAACCTTTTTGTCTCCTGAAAAGCGCACTAAATTTCACTTTATTTTCTACTTTGTAATCAATATCTCTTGATTGTAATGTGAGTCTAACTAATTTAAAACATAATTTTTATTTAGAATCTATCTTATGAAGAACCTGGTTTAAGTGTCTGATTTTGAATCCCATCTACCTCTGGGTTATCTAAGAATTCAAGTGATAAAAACTATTATTTACTTGCATAAAAAAAAATTCTGTAATGTGATTATATGTGTCTTGTAGAAATGAACAAAAAATTCTCAATAGTGAAATTTTTATATGCCACATCCCAGAGAACTTGTTAGTCAGTGATAAGAATGCTAGATCTCAAAGCATAAAATTTTAAAGAAAATTCTTAATTCATCTTACTCTGTATTGATAAAGAAATGTAAAGGCAGGCCACCATTTAGCTGTTGCCTAAAATAGGTGAAAAGTACAATTATTTGGCAGTGTTATCTTTCACTGATGTACAGCAATTGCTAGTAAAAGCCTTCTACCTGGCCTTCTCAATAAAACTGCTTTCACTATATATAACCTGTTAGAAATATTCTCTGCTAACTTTTACAAACCTCTGCAAAGTTCCCTGTCAGTCAGACTGTCAGGGAAAATTGTCTAGTTTGCTTCATAGCGTGTGGTTGACAAATACTCTTGGAGAAAGAAAAAATGTTTGCTGTACACTTTGGGCTTGCCTTCAGCAATCAGACATTTAAAAACTTTTTAAAGAATATGCCTGAGAATCATTTAAGTTCTGAAAACAGCAAAGTTGAAAAAATATTAAATATGGCATACTTGTTCTGAGTATTCAGCAAAATGAGTATGGCTTCTGCTAATCAGTATGCTGTGAATATTACCATTTCCCTCAAATAAACTCTGGAAAAAAAGATCAGTGCATTAGAAAAGCCTTTTAAAGATTCTAATTTCCTTCACTAGAGTTTGAGCCATGAGATCTATTGTAAAGCAAACTGAAACTTTTTGTTTCACTTATTAACCTTTATTTTTCTTCTTCAGAATTTAATAACTCCTTTGTTCTGCCAGTAGAGGGTCTTCAAATTAATTTGGAATTAAATAAGGTGTTGCTCAAGCTGAGGAAGAAAAAAAAATGTTTTTGTTTTGGGGTTTTTTTTCTATTAATAATACTATAATTAATCTTATGATTTTTCATTGTGAGAAGTATAACTTATTACTTCAGATACATAGAGAATCTATTTCTGTCCCTACTTGATGGACTTCTTGAGCTAATAGGATATATTCTAAAGTCCTTTTCTGACAAATAATATTCTCTTTTTTGCTGTTATTATTGTCAAAACAAATTTTCCTTCAGGAATAAACTTTTCACCTTTACTGACAAATTAGCAAGTCTTCTGATATATGACTGTAGGAAAATGAGGTTGAAATATCATACCAGGTTTATAGGAAAAAAAAAGATATTAAAAAAATGAATCAGAAATAAAAAAAAGTTGTTAGCAGATAAGTTTTGCAGGAAAATATAAAAAGTAATTTTGACACAACATTCATTATTTCCTAAAAAAAAATCCTAGGAAAAAACAATTTTCAAATTAAAGACAGGTTATTTTAAAATTTAATTTACAGTTAATACACATAAACGGAAGTATTGTAACCCTGATTGTCTCAGGGTGTGAGCCCCTAAAACTAAGAATTATATAAACATTGAATTTTTTTATCTTCAGTGTATATTTTTGAAGTAAAATATGCCTAAAATCTGAAGTGTTAATTTTTTTCCTAGGAAAAGAAAGATGAAAAGATGAACCTGTGAAAGACAAAAAGAGCTGGTACAGCATATTCTCATAAGTTAATTTTATAGAAGAGGAAAGCTGCTGTATGTTTTACCAACAGGGTCTCTAGGAAACCTTGGTCATTTTGTCCAGGAAATGACAGAAATCAAGTTTTGAAGTAATGAATGTGAATATGAAAGTGTGCACCACTGCTCACATTGTTGCTTCAAACAGTTGTCTACAGACAGCGGAGACACTGATCTTTAGAGGCAACAGGGCATAAATATTTGACAAATTATGCAACAAATGACAAACAATTACAAATAGAACCAACAATTTTCAAGTTAGCGCAAATAACATTTACTTCATGTCAAAGTTGAGAAATAATTTGTGTGTGTATAAAACCACAGTTTATTGAATCATGAAGAAAGCTAGAAATGGTTACATGCATATGTTCTTCATTACTGTACATCAAGTCAGTATAATTGCTACTTTCATCCTAGCAAAGCTCCTCATTTGCTATTAAACTTTGTTAAGTTCATTCAATAGTATTAATGGGCAAAATTCTATTTCAAATATATGATACATGGTATGTTAAACTCCCTTCTAAAACTGGTTTTTTAAAAATTGGAAGTGATAATAATAATAAAGGAATAAATATCAAATTTTCTTTTAACCCTACAAAACATTAGCCTGAAAAAGGCAAATATATAAAAATCAAATAAAAAATAAGTAGTTCTCAGGACCAGGTGAAATCTAATTAAGCCAATTTTCAAGTGATTTATTTTCTGTTGAGTGATTTCAGAGTATTAGTTGAAATTGTTACCAGGCCTGTGGAACTTAAAAATCTTTACTTTTAATGTGTATTCCCTGTAACTCAATATTTTCCAACTTACACATGACAGTCTTTTCTTCTCTAAGCCATTGATGGGTGAAACTCTTAGGGGCTTCAATTTTCTTGAAGAAACAGAAATGTAAGCACTTTTCTGCTTCCAAGTGGTATCTGAAATACTTCTTCACATTCTAGGGAATGTCCAACATGTTCTACTCCATCAAATTGGATGAAGTCACAGTATGAATTCAAAAATTAATAGGCAACATATTCAAGAAAAAAATGTGCAGTGCAGGGTCATCCCAGACATATCCAGTATAATTCCATTCATTTTTGCGCCGTGTTTCATGTAATCAATTAAAAAATATAGGTGTCAATAAGTTAGCCAAATTTCAGCCTCCTCTTTCTAAAAATGACCACAGCAGCTACTAATGGAATGTTATGAAATTATACCTAAGACAGTAATTCAATTCAGATATGGAATAATTATCTTTGAATCATAACTTATTGCAAGTACGCCATGTCTTGCATCTCTGTCAGTTTGTATAAATAAATAAAAACTGTCAAGATCAAAAGATTTCTGGAACTACCTATTATCTGATGAGCATATTTGCCTGGGAAAAACTGTGTATTCTTGAAGCCCTTCTTGTATTCATTACCCACATAAAGGAAAACTAGTCAGAAACAGGAATTAATGCTCTATGCATCAGATGGTAAATTAGATAGTTCTGATTCAGTGTCTGTAAAACTAGGTTTAACTGATCAAGTTGTTTTTTCAGGTCCAGTATAAAATAAGATTTATCCAACAATGAATGAGATTTATCAGCATTTAAAAAGAAGTAGAATCTATAGTTTACACCCATTTTGAAGAATGAACTAATTTCTTTCTAAAATAATGTCCTGGGAGGAAGAAAGGTATAATGAAGAACAGAAAAAAAACCTTGTGGCTACCTTATAGATAAAACTCAATATCCTAGTACTCTTCACTCTAAAAATGAGACTGGTCTGGGGAAGGAGAAATGCTGGACTTCTATGAAAACTTGAGTAAAAGGTTGTACCTTGAAGAAGGTACAAAGGCATAGACAAGAACTAGGGGCCATCAAAAGGCCCTAGGTTCAAAACAGGAAAGAAGGAAATGTCTCTTCATGAAAAGGGTAGCAAATGCATGCAAGTCCTTGCCAAAGGACATTGCTGGTACAAAAAGTTGACATGGATGTTCCCTTGGATTTTTCTTTCTGAAAGCACCTAAGTTACCATGCATAAAGTGTTAGGTATAAAGTTCATTGCTAGAAACTTCCCTGCCACTAAGGCGATGATGGAATGGAATTTCCTGAAGCAAAAATATTGTGCTTCTGCCATAGTGGCAGAATATTGAGTGACGGTCTGAACAGTGTGCCAGCTGGTGTGACAGAAGCTGTCATTTGGACTAAACATATGGAGAAGCAGTCCCAAAGGGAAAATGCATCTTTCATATACCTCCTTCTTCAGAGTATGGCACCAATGCACTGTGAGGGGATGACTGACACCGGGAGAGGCCAGCCTTGAGAGGTGCAGGCCCTGCAGATTTTGAGAGCTCTGACCTTCATGGTCAGACAATAGCTGTTGTCTTACTGCAAGGAGGATCCAGGAGGAATCTCAATGCACAATCCCACATGACACCTGCCAGGTCAGAGGGTACACTTGCAGGGATTCGTAAGGGGTTGTTGCTTGGGCAGGGCTGTCAAAGAGTATCTGCATTGCATGTATGTAGTGAGTGAGGGTGGCTGGGAATCATCTCCTTCTTTGCTGAAAACTTTTACTCGTATAAACATTTAGACAAGTTAAGATGTGAACTGTCATGTCTCATATCATCCATTGTGCTCTCCACAGTAGTGATTCAGAGGGGGAAACAACAGTGACTGGAAGAGTAAACTTTTGAAGACTACTAAATTGGAAAAAAGCATAACAGGGTTAGGAAATTCCCAGAGCCCAAAACTGCTGGAAACATGAAAAGTATCATTAATGCCTCTTCTATTAATAGTCTTCTGTAAGCATCTGCCCACAGTCATTGTGAGGTACAGGATATTGAGTTATATAGAGCTTTGGTCTGAAGCCAAATATAGACTTTCCTGTATTTCTCAAATTGAAAAATTGTAGCTGATTTTATGCAACACTGATTTTTTGAACCACTAAGTAAACTTAACTTGTTCATAAACCTGCCCTTAAATTATCTGTTAAATCTTTCAATATTTCTACCACAGAAATCTAAAATTTGGAAACTACATTCATGCAGAAAGTGAAGTAGAACGTTCTGAACACAGTATTCATTTTATATAAACCAGTGAATTTGTGGAATATTACTGGATTATTGTGAATTATTTTATTTTATTTATGTACAGTGGGTTTTGTACCACCTTACTTTGAACACCAGTGTTGAGGTGTGAAGGCAAAAGCCTTGACCTCAGCCTGAAGTTTAGATAAGTGAAACTCTCATGAGAAACTTCTTGACTTGACATGAAAAAACTGCTACATGGTACATAGCACAGCAAGAAGCTGAAAAAAGTTACAGATGTCACCATGAGGGATAGGTGGATCTCAGAGATGGCTAAAGAGGATTTGTGCAAAATGGCCAAATGTTACAGACAGATGAAGGGAAGCACTGATGTTCTTTGAAAGGCCATCAGTGACTCAGTAACCAGACAAGTGATACCATTTAAGGAACATATATGATCCAGGTAAAGGTCTTAGACTACATCAATTCTCGGTCTTTTTACTGTGTGGAGACAAGGGCAAAGAAAAGGAAGGATCAAGGTTTATATAGGAAGAACCAACATGGTGTGAAGGGGAATAAAAAGGGCTGGTTTTGTATAAGCAAGCCACTGGTCTGTCTGGACTGAGCCCTGTGCCTGATCACTATTCCCTGTCCTGTCTTATGTGTGGATATATTCTGATCTACAAGCAGGAGCGGGAACAGACAGACATAATTTCTACCAGATTCAGCTCTCCCCAGTGATGCGAGCAGCCATAAAAATGATCTGGTTTGAAGGGGAAAATTACTGAAAAGAAAAAAATGTCTGCTGAAAATACTGATAGAGAAATTGCCTGCCAGCCAGGGAGCTGTGAGCCTGGGAACAGGAGCTGGGAACCAGAAACATCCTTGAAAAATGCAGCTGGCATCTTTTAAGTACAGTTGGGTACCTAGAAATCACATACATCCTGAGATACCATTACACATAAATCCAAGAATGGAATGGCAACTTCTTATCTGAAAAATTGGAAACAGTCCGGAAAAACAAAATCAGTCTAAAAGAAGAGAAAACTTCATCCATCCCTGGACTTTTACAGGTGAAAAATAGACATGAAGAGCATCTGTTGTCTTTTCAAAGTGCTGATGCCCTAAGCCCTCTTATGTCTCTATGATATAAAAAGGACTTAGTTTTTATCAAAAATGTAGACCTCTCTCTGAGAACTTCCCATGCTGCACACAATTTTCCTTTCCTAGACAGCATGAATTCTCCACACAAACTTTCTGCAGGGTCTTGGACTCTCACTGTCAGACTCCAGACCCTTTATGTAGGTCATCTTTGAAGTGAGGCTCTGTCTGCTATTTTTCTGGTTCCCGCTCTGGGCCCACTTCTGGGGTAGATAGAGTTTGGTTTTGCACATCTGCAATGATCAAGGGAAAGGCAGGGATGTAAAGATCTCAATTTTAGCTGCATAAAAGACATCCATATTTCCCTGAACTCAGTATTTTTTGCTAGCTCAAGTGTCATGAGCACTTTTCTTAGCTGTATCCTCAATTATTTAAGGACATTTCTATTACATGCACCAACTTGTCAATGGCCAGTGCTTATGTCTGTAGATAAGAGAAGCATTTTGGCTGAACAGGGAAGTGCACGAACACTCCTGTTTCTCATGGCAATCAATACACTTGTGCATATGCTCACGGAAAATTGTATTTTGTATGCAATATTAGGCCAATAATTAATTATACATTGTAGGCAATAATGAGGCAACAGATTTCTCCATTGTTGCATTGATTTTCACAGAAAAACAATTCAGCAACTCTGCTAATATATACGGCTCACACAAGGTCATTACTCCAGTGAGCTTCTCTTTGCTCCTGAGGGCTTTAGCCAGCCACTTAAACACCAGTGCAGACCTGCTGAGCAGCCAGACACTGGCAGGTCTGCAGCAGGCACAAGGAAAATTCTCAACACTTCCTAATGGCTTCTCAACATATCTCCATTCCCAGGATGGATAATACACTGTTATAAAACTGTTTCATACACTTCAAAACAATACGTTTGCCCTCTCTTAAGAGGAAAAGTGCCATTCCAGGGGACCAGGCAAAAAAGAGGTGCTCGTTAATGTAGGGGAAAAAAAAAACAACAACAAAACTTTCTTGAACTCTTTGTCCACATTTTTGATTATGTCATAGGCAGCCTGAGCAAACAATAACTCCAATAATTCCAGGAATAAGATTAGAGAAAAGCCAAATAAAACCCCACAAATGTCCAAACAAAAAACAACGAGAGAACAAAAACACCCCCCCCAACAACCCTTCCCCCCACACACCAGCAAATTTCATCGAAGGCAAGAAAAAAGAATAAATTACCCAATAATTTTTTAAACTACTTTTATATTCTTATTACATCCTTCTACTTGCCAAGTCAGTGGAAAAAGAGTATTGACAGCAAGAGAAACCCCAAAGAACAACCCCTTATAGATAGATCACATAAATTAAGAAATTTTTTTTTCATAAAGATATAGTGCCCTGAAATATACTGGGAGGCTTGATATGGAATTAAAACTTTTCCATCATAATTAATATCACTCCAATAATAAAAATTATCTACGTAATATAAAAGGCTCAGTTAATAATACCTTTAAAATTGCTTTCTCTTTGGTGTTATATTTAGCTTCCTAATGCTGAGTGAGATGGTTTGGCTTTTATCAAGCAAGAGACACCGAGGTGTCAGTGCCTGGTGATCCCTGGTGGAAGGAGTGGAGTGCCCATGGTGGGTGTTCTCCCCCTTGGCACAAGGGCAGGTGCTTCACTGCAGAGTGAGTCTGGCTGGCTTTAGGAGGAGCTGAAACTTCTGTTCCAGAATAGCAAAAAATTCTCCACTTTAAAAAACAAACTGAATAGAGGCGTAGCCTCTTCAGATCTTCAGATGAGATTCAGGCTCAGCAAAAGGAGTAACTAAAACAGAGAAATGTGTGAGTAAGCAGGAATTTGTGATGAAGAACTGCCAGGTAAAGACAGGAAGTAATGTGATAAACTTCTGTTTAATAATATCTAAAAAGCATTTGAATGACCCTGAACCATTTTTTGATTGCATTCTGAGAACATTTGTACAGAAATAGTTGAAAATATTCTTTATTCTTACTGTAAAAACATTCTCCTGTTCAAATCCCAAAGCTGTATGAATTGTAAATATGTAATGAAGTTACATTATTATTATTGTCATGACAATCTATTCTTTCACAGACTAGACACTCATTTTACTTTTATATGATTTTAATATGACTTTATAAAATATAGAGCTATAAAACAGCCATTAGGTTTTCCAAGAGGAATAATGGTTAATTTTTTCCTGAATACATGTTTAATATTTCTGATGTTTTAATACTATGGAGGAAAACAAGTAACCAGATTTTTTATTTTCTCTTTTGCACATATTACATATTTCAGTATAGTGAAAAGGAAGAATAGTAGAATGCAAGTGGACAAAACTAGTATCTGGCAAATATTTGCTTTCCAAAATGACAAAGGTTGCTGAATTATTAAACTACTTTTTCTCACTTTAAAAAACAAAAACAAAACCTGAATAAGAAAAGCTATGTCAGTATGTCAGATTGCTTACATGGCACCTTGAATTGCAAAAATCTCTATACATAAAACTCTGAGAACCAAAGCCTAAGACTTGGATTCTAGCACAGTTTAAATGCTGGGCCACAACTGGAATGCAAAATTTCATTATGTCTGTGTTAAATAGTGTAAATTTATAAAATAGTCAGATTCAGTCCCTAAGCTGGACAAGTTTGATTTACTTGTCTTTGGTTACCCCATAACTTTTGAAGCAGAAGAGCATGACACTATTAGAAAGTATGTTCATTTTTGGAAGGTTGTGAATAGCAACCTAAGTAAAATGGAAAGGAAATTAATCTCTCATTAATTAAGCTTCAATGCAGACAAAAACAATAATATAGAGACAGTCTTTTATATTACTAGAATATTGTTACTTTAAAGAAATAGCAAAATAACAATGTAAATGTACAAAAGTACTCAAACTAATTATTACAGTCTGGCACTTCATTCCATAGGTACTTAATAAAACAAATATTGTAAATACTGTCAGAATCAAAGTAGCTAAACAAAGGAAATTATGATTAAAAAGGAAATCAAATCTGTTGTGATGACAAAAAATATCAGAAATAGCACACTGGTCCTTATCTATCTCTCTAGTTATTTTTTCTTTTCTTTTTCTTTTCTTCAAAGTCTATCCCTATGTTTAAAACACATTAAAGACAAAGAACTTTAATTTTACCATGAAAAATTTTTTATTATAAAAGATTAGATTGCTGTTCAATTTTATTTCTTGTAATTTCCATTGTATTTCCTGATTATCACTATGAGTCCTTCCTTTTTTACCCATTTTGAATCTTGTGTCTTGGAAATTTAGCTGTATTTTCCCCCGAGGTTGCGTACATTTTGAATGTTTAAGCCAACATTTTAAATGTTAAGTTCATGTTGTCTCACAATTTTTTTGGTGTTATTGACATATTTCTCTATCCAATTAGGAAAAGAATATTTTATCTCATTTATGTTTTTAGACCTCATGCAGTTTATTCTTCTATACAGCAGAAAAAGTAATAAGCACTCAATGGAATTACATTTTCAAAGTCATTCTTTTGTTATGATAATAATATAACATACTAATTATTCTGGTGTGTGTTTTGCATTTTTAAAACCAAATTGTAGGAAATGGGAAAACACTTTGTTAATAAAACTGCCAAACATACAGTTCATCATTATAAGTAGCATCTTTATTTTCTAAAATGTATGATGGAATATTTTTTTTTCATTAAGCTATGCTAGAAGACAAGCAAACAAATTTTCCTCCTGAAGCACTGACTTTTAATCAAAGTACTACAAGATTTAGTTGACCTGTAATAGTGGCCCCAACAGATAAAACTAAGGGCAAGGTTTGTTTTTCATTTGCTTGGAATCAATAGTGCCCTATTCATGAAACTGCAATCATTAAATGTGAAAGGAACATAGGCAGAACAAGATTAATGTCTATGAAATTTTACCTAATTGTCCCGGAAGACAATGGGCACATAAACATAAAAGTATGAACATTTTTAAAATGTGGTAAATCTGAAAATTTCCAGAGTTTCTAATCATTCTCTAAGTGATGCTTTTGGGTTTATCTTTACCTGTGTCTACTCTGCTCCTAAGTATTCCAAATTGCACTCACACTGTTAAATGATAGTAATGAAACTTTTCCCAGGTAAAGATAGAGCTTGTTTACTGTATTTAGGGGTAATTTAAGCAAACTCCAGGCTCTCTTTAAGGTTCAAGGCACTTCTAGAGCATAATTCACATTTCTTTAACAGAAATGTTTAAGAGAGATAGTTTGAATCTCCCTCTAAAGTGTATCTCTCTTCATTAATTATGACTCTGATTAGATATCGAACTAGTAAGGGCCAAAATTAGACAGAATTAATTTCATGCTGTTCACAACCTGGTTTTATATACTGATCAATGAGAAAACTAATTAAAATAAATTAGAAGGTGTGGAGAGAAGTACTGAGGATGCAGAAGAAGTGTGAAAGGTAATCCAAATTTGGAAGCTTGGGGAATAAAATGAATAAAGAGCAGTAGGAATGTTGCATACATATAAGTAGCTTGAAACACTTGTCTCACTGACACTCAAGGTTAATTAAAATTTTTTATATTAATCTCCCATAATTTTTAATTATTATTTATTTACAAATTGTTTATCTGTAAAATGGGGGTGATAAAGTTCCTCTATTCACAATGTTTGAAAATAAATTCTGAAGCATATGCATACTGTCACAGTAACACTACATGTACAAGCAGAAGGAACTTCTTTTTCTGAAGCAGGATGTGAATAACCTGCACTATATAAAGCATGGAATTGTGGATGCAACGCTGACAAAAAGCTTTAAAAGAGATGATTTGATTGAGTAATAAATTCAATATTATTCTATTTGTGTCAAGAACACAGACATGGCATTTGCATAGAGCATCTGATTCCTGTCTTTCTTAACACATATACTTGTCCTTGCAACTTGTATGAAATTTTAACAAATATATCCTGTGTCAATGGGAACATTAGTTCACTCGTGGTTTTGTCTGTACTTTAGTTATTTCTATTTCATGACCCAATTTTTAATTAAATCCTCTTATATTTTAATTACTTTTTTTCCCATAAATTCTGGAATTTCCTGAAAATGTGTTGAAGCTCTGTCAGGAAAAACAGTGTAAATAGCAATTGCCCCACTCTCAAGAATAGATGGAGTAGCTGAGTTCTGAAAAGCAGATTTATCTGTACTGTTAATTATCCACAAGAAGAGAGGCATTTAATTTCTCGTACACTATAGGCATGGTAAGTGATAAAATGGGAAAAAGGATCCATTAAAAAATATGAATTAGTGGCATATAATAAGAAGAATATCGATAGTATAAAGTGGATTTGAATAATATCATCCAAATGAAGACAGCTGCATTGTAAATGTCCTCTAAATATTGAAAAAATCCATATGGACTTTTTAAATATCATCCAATCAATAGCAACAAAGAAATTTTGAATGTTCTGAGAAATACAAGGTAATGTCTTCACCTGTTCTACATATGCTACATCAAATTTTCCAGATCCTGTCATGTAAAAAGTACTAAACTGTAAGCTAAAAAGTCAAGTTTGATGATTTTTTTGTCGTTGTGATAAGTGAGATTTAAGATAGTAATGCTAGGCTGAGAGCTTTGTCATTCCATGAACCTTAAGAAGAGAGAGTGACAATGAAATGCTTTATGGAATCTGATGAATGACCTAAACTAAGGTTTAAAGAATGGGTACCTCTTTTGATTCCGTGAGAGAAACCTACTGTGATCTTAGACTGAAAAAGCAGCTCTACAGAAGCCTGAGGATTTGTGTTTGCTTTTTTTCATTTTGCTTTGGGGTTTTTTTTTTGCATTGGGATGGGTTTTTTGGTTGTCTAAATGGCCTGTGAACCATGTGGACACTTTGAGATTGAAGCTGTTGTATATATGAATACAAAATAGTAACTTCCCTAGACTGTATTCCTCAATCCTTTGGGGTTAGAACTGTGAATTCTAGTTATCTGATTGGCCTCTCACTTTGTTGCACAACATTTTCTTTTTCCTTTTTACTGTAAGTTGAAATAGGGCCACTCCATAACTATCTCCTAGTGGAAAAAGGCATACAAAACCTACCAGGAATTAAAATCCAATATTCTCCGGGCCATGCACAGTTATCTTTTGTCTAACTTCTGTGCATACATACTTTTATCCATGTGTGTATATAGAAAAGATTCATAGAATACCTCAAGTTGGAAGGTACCGATGAAGATCATTGAGTCCAAATCCATGCTTCTCACAGGATGAACTAAATATAAATTATATTCATCTTGCCATCAGTTTCCCAGAACTCTTTCTGCAAGGCTCCTCTCCATCTTCTCATCGCCCTTTTTGCATGTGTAACCAGGATTATCCCATCCCAGGTGGCGAATTTGGCACTTGATTTGTTAAACTCCATACTGTTGGTGATTATCCAGCTCTCTAGATATCTACATCTCTCTGTAAGACCTCTCTGCTTTGGGGGAGTCCACAGCTCCTTCTAGTTAAGGATCACTGGCAAACTTACTTAATGTACATTCAATTTCTGCATCCAGAACATTTGTAAAAATATTAAAGAACACATACATGTATATGCTTGTAGATATGCATGCACACTTCTTTTTTCTGTGTGTGTAGACGTGCATAGCAAACAGTTATGTGCCTTGTGGACATAAAATGCAGTAGTGAACACAGGACTTAAGATACTTAGTTTCTGAATCAGCCTAAATATTTTCCTTTGAAAAGGAGTGTTGAATGTCCTATTGATTAACTGGGCTCCAAAGGGGTGCACTTCATGTAGATAGGGCTGAACAACTAAAGGATATAAATGATCCTGAAGGTGAAAGAAACTGGGCATTAATCTCACTCAGCTGTAAGCATCTCTGCTAGATGGTCCAGTCTACCTTTACAGCAAAGGGACAGAAACTGACACAATTTAGCTTGACTCACAGGCCCTATTTTAAAAGCATACTTCTGAATGAGATGATTTACACGTATTTCTCTCTACTGGTTATGAACCAGTCTCGTCTGACAGTTTCTGTATAGAGGCCTACACAGTAAGTATCTCAAGTTAAGTGGGTTTGTGTTATGTAATGATAAAAGTGAAGCTCTGTGGAATCAATTTGTGATGCTATTTTGGTATATTAACTGGACAGGTTAGAGAAATGAACTGACAAGCACCTCATGAAGTTCAGCAAAGGGGAATGCAGAATCCTTAACCTGGGAAAGAAGAAATCTGTGTGCCAAGTGGAGACTGTTTTTTCAATTAACTGAAAAGCAACTTTGCAGGATGTGGGAGTACTGGTGAACCAGAATTTTATCATAAGGCAGCAATCAGCAGATTGGGAGAAGTGAATTTTACCCTCTACTCAGCAATGATGAGGCCATACCTGGGCTACTGTGATGTTGGTGCTGTGGAGGAAGTCCTGGCAAGGACCAGAAGGGCCAAACCCAAAACTTTGGGACTGGGGTGTAGTTTCTGATAAACACTGGAACTGCAAAACAACTACTGATATTTTAGATCCTCCCAGAGATGCTGAAACCACATGCAAAACCAGAGCAATTCATATTCTGAGTCTATATTACAGTTTATTCATATCTATAAATCATACTTCTTGTAACTGAATAGCACACCAGTAGAGTTGTTCATTAATGCAAAATGTAACTGGATTAATAAAAGATGAACTCAGGTATCTGTTTCACTGAAATATATATTTTTAAAGGCAATTATTTAAAAGGTTTTTTTATTACTTTAAAAAGCTGATTTTCTGAAAACACACTTATTAATTTCTAAGTTTTTAAAACAAATATTTAAACACAAATTTATGTGGCTGAGAAAGCAAACAGATTTATTGAAGTTCTAAAACAAATGGCATCAGTGTGGTTTTAGTTTTCTGAGACATCAGAATCTTCATCCATTACAGAACCCCTCAGATTTTCTTTTCATTTTTCTGCCCCATTAGCAAATGTGTAGATTCTGAATTGCTCAAAGTCCAAAGTCAAACAAAATATGGAAAGAAACTCTCAGACAGCTTCT
>QWTY01004268.1:18296-28672 GCA_008033365.1 Pseudorectes ferrugineus
TACAAAAGTAATCAGCCCCTCAAGTCAACTATGGAAAAACTGCATATTTTCCAGACATATATTAATATGCTCAGGTTTTTCTATGTGCATTAAAAAATGTGTAGTGAATTTAAATGAGCCCAGTGAAATATGTGTCAGAATCATTAATAAATACACTTCTAGGGTCAAAAAGCTGACTTTTCTTGAAAAGAGCAGATTAAATCCCAAACATGATGATAGCCTATTTCTTGTTCAAAAAAGAGAATTAAGGTAGAATATTTGAAAAACTGAACTGCATAGTGATATTTCATAACATCTGATAACTGGAAAGAAAGAAAAATGTATGTCATCATGTATATTATTAAGGCAGTAATTATTTTGCATTTTGTTGAACACCTTCTTTGTCATTCTAAAAGGTAGTCTCAATATTCTTACTCTTGGGAATGAGAAAGAAATACTAGTGAAGTGCAGTTACAACCTTTAATATAACCTTGAATATATAGATTAATTCTAAGCATTAACTTTCTTACTCGAACATACAGGAAGTACTACTAGAAAAAAAAAATTTACTCAGATTTTGTGACTTAAGACAAACATTTCTCTTCAAATATAAAAAGTTTGTAGGCCTGAATAATTATTTACTCATTTGTCTTAAAAGTTACTGAAGATATACAACATTTTGTATTTGAAGAAAACCAGATATGGAATGTGCAATGGATTGAATATATGGATTGAAAAATATTTTAATGTCAGGTATGTTAGTCCTCCATAGGCATGGAATCATAGAATCATAGAATGGCTTGGGTTGGAATGGACCCTTAAATATCCTCTAGTCCAACCCTCCTTCCATGGGAGGTGATGCCATCCACTAGATCATGTTGCTCAAAGCCCCATGCAGCCTGACTTGAACACTTCTAAGGACAGGGCATCCACAGTATCCCTGGGCTGCCTCTTTCAGTGTCCCACCACACTCACAGTAAAGAGTTTCTTCCTTATGTCCAATCTAAACTTACTCTTTTTGAGTTTAAAACCTTTGTCCCTTGTCCTGTCACTACAGCTCCTCGTAAAAAGTCTCTCTCCACCTTTCTTACCTGCCCTCCTTAAAGGCTGCAATAACATCTCCAAGGAGATATCAAACAGTGCAGACCCTTGAGAGATACCAGTCATTACTGGTCTCTACTTGGACATTGACTGTTACTCTTTGGAAAGGGCCATTCAGGCAACTCTTTATCCATTCAATACTCCATCCATCAAAACCGCGTATCTCTAATTTAGGGAGAAGAATGTTGGTAATACTGGTAACAGGAAAAGAATTCTAGATCTTGGAAACCCCATGACGAACAAAAGTTCTTATTATGGATTAATATGATTTAGAAAAGTTCAGTAAAATTTGAAATCTTACACAGTTTATGCTTTATTACCCCAATCATGTTTATTTGGGTCATGTCTTAGAGCATGCTAACAACGCAGAATTTCTTCTTTGAAGTACTTTTCAAACAAAACTTAACAGAAAAACCTTTTCCCCAAATGCAGCATAAGCAGTCAATTGGTAAAGACAAAGACAGACAATGGAACAATATAATAAGGTGTAATAGAGGAGAAGAGGGGACATTGTAACAGAAGAATAAGAAGTTTCTAGAATGTGAGAGGGATTCCATTCACAACATCTGAGTGAAAAGGGTTTTTTTCCTATTGGCATATCATGAAAGAACCAGTAAGCAAATTAATGCTTAGAAATAATTTATTTATGCAAATCTATTTTGAAGTTTGTAACTGCTTGTCATTGCGGCAAATTTGGGGAATTCACAATTTTTTATTTGTTCTATGTTTCTCTTTTAAAAATTATGTTAAAAATCATGGTGAATAATAGGTCTTTTACCCTCTAGTAATTTTTAAATATTCCTAAGTAAAGCTCCTTGGAACATTTGAATATATCCAATTATTTGTGTCTCAGTCAGGTGAGCATAATACACAAAGGGGTAGCCAGACTTCTACCTGTTAAAACCTAGAATGAAGACATTTATGTCTATGACTAGTTTGACTCAAAAGGGTTTGCTAGCAAACACATCATTTAGAACTCAAAGTCCTGGTAGTTTTAGAACCTTAAAATGTAAGAATATGTAACAGAAATCCCAGACAAGAGTCTTCTATTGAGAATTACATTATCTATTTATTCAAGCTGGTGACTCTGCCCAGTGGCAAATATGTATGCATTATATCTGCTAATTAAGCCTTTAATTAACATCGGTAATACTAATTGTAAGTAAATAGATATGGTATCAGTCTGTAAATACTGTTTTTTACTAACTTTGTTAATATCTAATTTACTTGATCTAATTATCTTGCTAAACACTAATATAATGCTTTAGTACACTTTCCATTACCGTCTATTAATAGCAGTTCAATTACTTTTGTATTGCTTGTGTAATTTAGAAGAACTAAATAGCAACAACATTTACATTTTATCTTTTTACAGACTATTAATGTTCCTAAAATATTTAAATGCAAAAATACCAATGAATTGTCTTATTTGTAGTGTAAGCTGTGAAATACTCATTAATAGAAGCTAAATAGGAAAAGGGACAGTCTTTCTTAAAAAAAAGACAAGAAAAATTACAAGAACAAGATAAAAAAGGATATCTCAGTGTTCAGTTAAATTCTTCAAGTTATTTGAAAAGATGTTTTTCATCTCTATCAAAACATTTTTAATCAGAAAAACAAGTAATGAAATATATAATACATATTCAAATGAAATAATGGCTTCCACCAGAATTTTCACGCATGCAATTCTCTCTCATCCTAGATTAAATCTCAAGGCCAGAAACATTACAGTGAAAAGTGTTTTCGCTTCCTCCATTCACTAAGAGGGAAATGAACTGCAAGAGAAATCCCTTTTGGCACAAGTACTCATAAATACAGCTTCTCCAGTGATTCAGAGCTGAATGAGGTCCACCATAACCTGAGACATATTACAGTCCAACCACTAAAACACTGTAAGCTATTCATGTGGGACAAAGCAAGCAGCCTCTGGCACACAGCACAAAATAGCAAAGTGCGGATATTTGTTGAAGAGTCATTCAGACACCTGAGCTTGTTCAGAGCATGTATTCCCTCTGCACTTGTTTTTAGTAATTTTAATTTTCTGGCTATCAGTCAGCAGCCTCAAGCAGATGTAGACAGAGATAAAACAACTTCCTGGCTTTTCTTTTCTTGCCATGAACCATTTCTCAACTGATTTGTGAATGGAAATTCCATTACTATCCAAGCAAAGTGTGCCTCATGCTTAGAAACAAAATGACTCTATATTGTTTTCCATCACTATGATATCAATCATAATCATAAAGCTTGTAACAATAAGGTATCTATAGCTATAAGGCACTACTCAAACTGCAGTAACACTTAGAAAAGAACACTATATTCACCTCTAATCCCATGACAGTGCAGTATTCAAAACAATCCCTGCATTCACCCCTGCCACAAAATTTCTGTTTCTGTAACAGAATAGAGATGTATTTCTAGTAGTGTTGTTGTGCAAATCTGATTTTTTAAAATAAATTATTTTCTTAGTTTTTTTAAAAGGAAAATGAACATCTGATGAGGGAGTTTGGGTTTTTATTAATGAGCTAAAAGCTATCATAAGTACATTTGATCCAGACTTTTTTCTCTTGTATGTTTTGCTGCTTTAGATTTTTTTGCCTGTTTGAGAGAAATTATATTAAACACCTTAGGAGAGGAAAAGATGTCCTGATATACTATGCCTTCATAAAGGCTAGCCAGTGGAATGGCTGCTAGCCCCTTAAAAAGGTGCTGGAGTACTTACTCATTTGCAGTGTTTAGTTGTGTTGCTGAGAAGAGAAAAGATGGTAAAGTAACTAAAAGATACCTCTAACATAGTACTCAAGGCTTGCTGTGATAGATATAATAAAAGAGAAAATGTACACATAAATGCTTTGGTTTGGTTGGTTTTTAGTTTGAGTTTTTTGTTTGTTTTATTTTTCGTTTGTTTTGGTTTTCCTCTCTTGATTATTTATCTGAACAAAATCTTTACTAGGATATAGAGAGGGTTGTCTGAACACTGATAAGGTATCTTATTGTACAGCAGATTCACCAGTCCATTCCTAAAGGAACTTCAAAAGGTAGGGGCAATCATTAATGTAGTGAAATAATGTATATTTATATATTTATTTTAAGGTATTTTGACTACCATTCCCAGGTTGAATTATTTTTTTTTATTTGTGTCCAGTGCGAGTCTGTTTATCCTCATGCTAAAGCTCTGTCACAGAGAAAACTGGCTTCAAAATATTCAAAAAGAACTGTATCAGCTGAGCTGGTGATAATCAGATTAGGAATGGAGAGTTTCAGTTTATTATCCCTGAAAAAGTTGTGTGCATATATAAACACACACACAGACACTTGCCGTGAATTTTTGCATTAATAACACCATATACTTCCATAAGTCACACCCAGGACGGTGTACTACATGAAATTTTAGAGTTCTGTTTATTTCCTATAATGGTCCCAAATAGATAGAACTAAAAATGGAATATAGAATAATTTATTCTCTTGAAACATATGGCAACTGATTTTCAAATATAACTTTGATCCACCAGTCAAGCACTCTGGAGCTTCTGTCAGGCATGAACCAGAAACTGAGCTTTGTGGCTTGTGTGTATACTGGTTTAGAGGAAAGGAAAGAATCAATGCTGTATATATGGAATATTTCACATATTCACAGTTTTCAGGTGAACCGTTTGCACAAGAATATTAGAGTTCTTTTGTTTCACTCTTTATCCACCTGCCAAACAATGGAATCAGTGTACTTTATACAAAAATGACAGACATGAAGAAAGCAAAAACATAGGATGGGCAGCCACCAATATCACTGAAAGGAGGTGACTAGGTGTCAGAGTCTTATACTCTCTGACCACGGTCTTTAAGAAATGGCATATATGGAGGATGTAATGTTTAATATCAAATTTACTCTCTCGGACATTGTTGATGTTACACAAGAGTTCTGATGTAGCAGAGTAATAAAAATTCTACTGATACCATGATGCACATGTAGCAAATTGCAATACAGTACCTGAAAGGAGGTTGTAGTGAGGTGGGGGTCAGTCTCATTTCCCAAATAACAAGCAATAGGACAAGAAGAAATGGCCATGTTTTATGTTTTAGGTTTTTAGGTTTGGATTAGATATTAGGGAAAAGAACTTCACTGAAAGGGTTGTTAAGACCCCATGGCTGCCCATGGAATGGTCGAGTCACCAGTCCTAGAGTGTGTAAAAGGTGGTAAATGTGGCACTGAGGGACACCGTTTAATGGTGGACTTGGCAGTGCTGGGTTTACAGTTGGACTTGATGATCTTAAGGTCTTTTCCAGCCTAAATATTTCTATGACTCTATGACACTGGATATCCCAAGTCACCATGAAGGAAGATACGGTTTGAAGCCAACTCAAGCCCGTTGCCCTGTCTGAAATTATTTTCTTGATTGTGTAATATTTCTGTGCAATTGTGTATTATATGTTGGGTTTAGCCACATATTCACACCCCTCTTGGGTGTGTGCTGACTTTGGAAGACATAATTACACCACCAGATGATCCATTCAGCTGTGATATAGTCCATTAATCCGCTCAACTGACAAAAGTCTCTGAAGGGATAGTCTAAACAGAAAATAGCTAAGTGTTTTTACACTATCCTATATAGATCTATTTGCACTTAAAAATGCTGTTATTTAATTTGCTTAACTTTCTCATCCTTTAAGATCTTTTGAAATGGTTACAGTAATGGTTACAAGTAATTTTAATGCTTGTCTCCAAACATAATTTCCATTTTCTTTGTACAGAATACTTACATTTAGACATATTTTATATTTAGCCTTTTCTATTAAGAATAATTTAATTTAAGATTAAGTGAATAACGTACTTTAAACATTTTGAGCAAGTTGCAGTTTCTTATTAGACTGATTTTTGCCACTTAATTTAATAAGCTTCGGTACACAGAAAGCATTATTTTTTGAGGAAAAAAAAGAGATATTTTAAAAAATGATTAGAGCAACAGATTTAGTGTTAGTAGTTTGTAGGGATAGTAAAAGAAAAAAAAATTGAAATCATAAATGCATATTTTTTGAAGAACAAATAGCTCAGTTTAATCATTTACATAAAATTAATGAAGCATTATAATTTCTTCTCTAGCATTTGTTATAAAACCTAGTATAAAGATTCTAAGCTGTTATCCTTCCTCGGTAAATTACAGTCATTATCTTGGACTAAAGAAAATCTGATAATAGGGTAATTCATAGTTTTGGGATATCACTGGAATTAGATTCAGCACGAAAATTGGCATTATTATGGGGCAAATAAAAGCAAGTAAACCCAAAGAAAGGTAAAATACAACTGTTGAGTTTAAGCTTTAAGTACTAATATATTAAAAAAAACCAAAAAAACCCAATAACAACAACAACAATAAAACATTATAAGGGGGAAACACTATTCAGTGGCAACCACTGAGAACTGTTGTCTTTGTGTTATTTTTTTTCTCTATGGGAAGTAATGCATTGTAAAGTGGATGTTTATTCTTGTGCATAACCTCTGATTAGAATTTAAAAATAAAGTATGTTGTCTACATTAATGAATTATTTTATCCTTATTTTTCAAAATACCTTTTACAGAGCTCATTGACTGGAGAAGGAAAAATATCTGAGCTGAATTTTGAAAAGTCAGACTTTGTTAACATAAGAAATAATGTTTTTGAGAATTATGGTAGAATATTAATCCTGAAGGTGTGATCAAGAATGCAAAGTAAAACATAAGAATCTAAAAGTGAAAAATTTGGTCTGTCAGTTCCCAAATATTTTAATGCTGCAGTTTCAGATACACTAAGGGTATATTCACCTTTTCCTTGAACTGGAAATCCCAAAAGGTAAAAACTTTGCAATTGTTACAATTTAATTCTAAAGAGAAAACTTTCATGTCACTTAGTCTAAAATCATGAAATACGAAGACTACTACAAATAGGAAGAAATGTGCAGTGAGGGTCAACTGGCTGCAGCAGATGTGATAAAGTTCCTCACAGTATTACGTGTACATGTCAAAGTCTTAGGGGACAAGAGGGGTAACCTCTGTGAGAAGAGGCCAGGGGTTTCCTAGAGCAGGACACAAACATTTCTGGTTGAGCAACAGACCTACCACTGGCCAAAGCCAACTCAAATAGCAAAGCTGGTGGCACCTCTATGAAAAATATAGTTAAGGGTAATGATGAGCAGCTGTGGTAAAAAAAAAAGTGTGAGAAACAATCCCACAGACATTGGGGGCTGGAAGAAGGAGGAGGAAAAGGAGGTGCTCTGGACACCTGAGAAGAGATTCCCTTGCAACCCACACAGAGACCATAGTGAAGCATGTATTTCCCTGCAGCATATGGAGAGCACCATGACAGAGCAGACATGCATGCTACAGCCCATAATGGAACAAGTGGACATGCCCTGAAGGCAGCTGCAGCCCATGGAGAACTCCTGCTGGAGGGGGTGTATCCTGAATTACTACAGCCATGGGAACAACCCATATCAAAGGGACAAAGTGTGAGAAGTAAGGAATAACAGAAAGCAGCTCTTATGAACTGACCTCAGACCCCTATTTCCCCACCCCTGTGCACTGCTTGAGAAGGGTGGAAGGCAGTATAGGCATTTGAAAATGAAGGAGTGAAGTGGAGCCTGGGAAAAACAGGGAAGCACGTTTGTTAGTTTTTATCTTTGTTCCTCCCTAAAAATTGTAAATAAATTAAATTATCTTACTCCATGTTGAGTCTGTTTTGCCCACGATAATAACTGGCAAGTAATCTCCTGGTCTTTATCTTGGCCCACAAGCTTTTAATCCTATTTTCTAACCCTGTCCCATGACGAAGGAGGTCTGGCAGCTAGCCAAGATCAACCATGACACTGACATAAAACATACCTAAAATTTCCTGAAAAGTGACTGATGGTTTAGGTGAGGAAAAAAAAGAATAAAACAAGAGAAATGAGGTGGTGATTTAATACTGTCAAGGAAAATACATTATTAAGGATCAGCAGCATAACCTCAGTAATCAGGGAGGTAAGATCTAATCAAATCCATGATAAACAAGTTTTGTTTATTTTCTGTAGATATAGTTAATCTTTCCTGTACTTCTTGACAGATAAGTGACTCATGCTTTAAAGGGACATGGCAAGAGGGAATAGCTGTTTGCCATCATTGTAGGGATTTCTTTGTCTACCAACAGTAAGAGTACCACAGGAATTCCCTCCATTGACTTGCCCAACTGGTAAGTGGCAGTGACATTCACTTGGTGTACAGCAGAATACAAGGCAGCATTAATTTATCTAATTTTAAGCATTACATCCCATTTAGGGCATTACATACCACTATGAAGCAGGACACCTTCAACAAGAAGCGGCAGAAGACACTCTATTCCCCAGGCTCTGTCACCCTGGAAGAAACAGCACATGATTGCTCACACAAGTTATGCACGAAGCCATCCTTGGAAGAAGACAACTGTTTTTCTCTGTTTCTACAGCAAAATCAGAACACACATGAATCTTGCATTGAAAAATGATGATTCATTCAACTTAAGCCTTTTTGCAGGAAAGAAATGATTATACTACTTTTTTTCCTACTTAAGAGGTTTTGAAAATCCTAAAACTAAAACTATTTTGACATATGTAAATAAGAGAAGCACTTCTTCTTTTCCTAGAACTAGCTACTTTCAGTTGACCAGTATTTAACCAGATGTAACTTTGCTTACTGTGGATTACAGTAATTTTTTACAAGGGAAATATTGAAAATAGTTAAGGATAGAACAAATAAAAGTAAGAGATTTGTACTTGCCCCTCTGCTTCCCCTGATGAGAATGCTGATGACCACAATGAGGTCTCCCGTTAGGCTCCTCCAGGCTGAACAAACCAAGTAAGGTAAAGTTGCACAGCTGAACCATGTCAGAGCACACACTAAACACAGGTGACTAAACCCAAGGTGGGGCTGGAAATGCAGGAGTACAGAGGACATTACAGAGGAGGATATTTATAGGAAATTGGAGTCTCTTGGTCCACTTGGGGTCTACAATTAGAAAATGTCAATCTAGAAGGCTTAAAGAGTCTGATAAGGCTTCAACTGCAGTTTCATCTGTTTGTTTTGCACTCAAATAATCTTCGCAGTTAATTTTTCTCTTAGTGTCTAACTAAGACTTTTTCTGCTTCTTAATTTCTTTTTTAAGCACCTGTCAAAGAATTCGAATACCAAATCACTAAAATGTTTCATCATTTATGGGTTGTCATGTTGCATGAGCAATCAGGCTACATTCTTATATTTAATGAATTATAAGATTTGCTGCCAGGAAAAAGTAATCACCCATGAAATGAAGGTATTTTCAATTGCACCTGAAATACTTATATGGAGGATACATAAGACATCATTTTAATATTTTAGCAGCATGTATCCTGTCATTGGTCAGTTCTGCCCAGAGTGCATTGGTGGTCTAGGCACCTAAGTAAAAAGGTGGGACTAACCATTTTCATTTTGTCTGTGTTTTATGGGCAGAGGAGACAATTTCAAGAGATATTTAAAATTGAAGCTTTCACATTATAAACATGTCAGTGTTGGACATATAATTTTCTTTAAAAGCAAATTTTTTCTTCAAAATTATCTAGGGTTTTTTTAAGCAGCTTCCTAATTAGAATGATGACTATCAGAGTGTTTTATAACTATGTTTATATGTCTTATTTAGCTGCTGCCAATAAATGATACAACACATTTTTTGAATTAATTTCAAACAATCAGGATTTCAGTGATTTCAGGCATAAGGGTTACCACATGGAATCAGAGTAGACCTTTATTATGCTCAGTAATATGTTTTATAAATTGTAGTGCCAGTCTATGTAAGGATTTCTTGTCGTAAAAAAATCATTCATTACCTTTATCATACCACCTTAAGTGGGTTTTATGTCTCATGGAATCATGTAGAAAGTACATGATTTCATGACAGATACTGCACCTATTTGCTCTGAGATCCTAAACATGTAAGCACTATGTTTAAGAATTTTTTAGCTTATGTCCATGTTCTGTAACAATATTTAAAAAATGGTTTGCTTCTGTCATTTATGGTGCCACATATTTTTCATTGTGCTGAAGGGTTTATACAAAAGCTACCTTTTACTGAAACTCATGTAATACCTGCTGTGTAAATTCCTTTGCTCCCCATCACTGTCTTCAAAACTGCTTTTTTCTTTTTTTTTTTTTCCCAGCACTGAATGGGACTTTGCAGCATCATGAGAATAACTACTTACATGTCTCTAGTACTTGAAGGACAGATAGTATTTGGCATTTATGACATATAAAATGGATAGTTTCATAGTCTTCCTGTATCATCTTC